>PVKU01010422.1:0-52410 GCA_004027475.1 Anoura caudifer | reverse complement strand
CCAAGCTTGTAAAATTAGTCAATCACAAGACCAGGTTCTGGTCCCAGGTCTTGAGGTCTCCATCCATCACACTTTCTGCTACATTAGGCTTCTTGTGTATGCCCATACTTAATATTCTCTTCTGTGCTCCGAAATACCACATTGTAGATATTCAATGAATAATTATAGGGGTTCATTATTGCAAATATAAGCCAAAGGGTCATAATTCTTACTATGTGCATATTAACAATTACAGTTATACTTTAATTCTCAACAATGCAAGTGGTTATTTTCTGACATTGTATTGGATGAGTGTTTCTCAGTGTGTGGCCAGTAAATTACCTGCATCAGAGTTGCTTAGGATGCTTGTCAAAACTGCAGATTCCTGGGCTTTTCTCCAATTCTGTTGAATCAGAATTCCTGGAGATGGAGCCCAGAAACATGCATTTTAACAGGCTACCCACATGAGAGTTAATCACTGAGATGAGACAATCACTATTCTGAATAAACATAATGAGTGAACATAAAAGACCAGGTTTTGTTGGAAAGGGAATGTCAACATATAAAAATAATAGAGAACAGGATGAAATTCTTTGATTCAAGGATACCCCAAATGTGAGATATACCATTGATTTATTTAATAATAGCTTTTGAATAGCCCTAACTGTTTAAGAAAATTTAATTCTGAATCTAGAATAATTTCAATATTAATAAAGTAAACATTAGTCCTGAGGAATTTCAATAATTATATTTTAATTTGTGTGAAAACAGAAAAGTTTGAAGGTGGGAAGTTAGGTGTGACCTGAGTAGACTTCGAAAGCTAATCTAGGATTAAGAGAAGGAGAGAAAGGACATTTTATTTTATTATTTATTTATTTTTTTAAATTTATTTTAATTGTTGTTCTTGTACAGTTTTCTGGAGAAAGGACATTTTAAATTAGGGAAACAAAATGAGCCAATGATTTGGCTAGGTATACGTAGTTCAGCAAGTAAACAAAGCAAATCTTACAGAAAGAGGGTTATTATTACATTTTAGAAGTTGATGGAACTGGTTAAATAGAATGAGGACAAATTAAGAGAAGCTTTGAATGTCAGACCAATTCATGATATTTAGTGCTTAAGAAAGTGCCTTTAAAGGTTTTTCAGCTGCAGACGAAAATAATGAAAGCACTGTGTAACCAGTGCTTTCATTCAGGCAATATACATAAATGGGAAAAAAAACTGGAGAAATCAGTTAGCAGTTTTACTCCAACATACTCACTGACCTAGGACAGCGCCAGAGAGTCTGCAAAACAAGATTTGGATAAAACATTGAAGAGTCAAGTCCTGATCTGACTTGAACTTCTGGAAATGTATCTGAGGAATATAATTATAAGTACCTATATAAATATTCAGTTACAAGACCATTGACTGTTGTTATAGTTACTTTGTTAAGTTCATAATAGTTAAACAATGGAAATAATCTAAATGTTCAAGAAGCAGGAATTGGTTGTCATTAACAGAACATTTTAATTCAATAGAAATGTTGCAGATGAATATATATTAATGCACAAAGATATTGACAATCTATTGATAACTGAAAATAATACGTTCAGAATGACCCCAATTTTTGTTTATAAAAAATGTATGTGTTGCCCTGGCTGGTGTAGTTCAGTGGATTGAGCACAGCTTGCGAACCAAAGGGTTGCTGGTTTGATTCCCGGTCAGGGTATATGCCTGGGTTGCAGGCCAGTTCCCAGCAGGGACAGACGAGAGGCAACCACACATTGATATTTCTCTCCCTCTTTCCTTCCCTTCCCCTCTCAAGATAAAATAAATAAAAATTATTTAAAACATTTTTCTTTTTTTGCTTATTTATGTTTTCTAATTTTTCTGAAATGAATATATTTTGGTTTTGTATTAAGAAGGCAAATTATTTATTTACATTAAACATTTTAAATTAAAAATAAGACATTGTCTGTGAGGAAACCAAGACAAAACTACTTGAATGTTTTAAGCCTGGGTGACAGAGACTGATATTTACATGAAAATGTGGGAAAGATAAGAACAATAAAGTATTTTTAGACCAGGATGATAAAATATAGTTTTAGACATGACTTTGAAGGGACACACACACACACACACACACACACACAACCCGCAAGAGAGTACATTAAAACAATGACCAAAAGACTAACTTTGGAACATTGTGGAGTACTGGAAGAGTAATGAAAAAAAATATCGGCTATAGAGATAAATTAGAAGACTTTTACTCTTGCTAAGGTTCATTCATCTGCCATAGGGGTGGGGAGGGGAGGCTTCCCCTAATGCTAGAATAGTAATTCTCAAACTTTTTCATGTATCAGAACACCTAGAGGTCTTATTGAAACGCAGACCTCTGTGATGCTGGGCTCTTCACAAAAGTTTCTGATTTTGTAAAATCTGGGGTGGGGCTAGAGAATTTTTATTTTTCACAAGTTCCCAGATGATGTTTACACTGTTAATCCAAAAACCATGCTTTGAGAATGACTGTACTAGAGTTGAGGGCTATTTGGCAAACCCATGGGTTGGAAGGGCAGAAGTATATGTGAAGAGAGAGGTCCTTAGGAAAGAAGTCTTAAGACATGATATTCTTGGTCCAATAACAAAACCTTAACCACTTGGTGTAAGACCAGGGAAGTAAGGATTCTGAGTTGAAGGTGATGAAATATATTCTTTGAATCCATTCCTGGTACAGCTTATTACACTTAGGCCCCACTTTTAAAGGACTATCTAAGTAAAGTTGAGAGAACTGTTTCATAAGTACTATAGCATATTAGAGTTATAATAAAAGGGAAAAAAAGGTTCATTTCCTTCCATTCTCCATCATGTACTTTTAACACCACCAGGACAGACTAGCATCTGGTGAAGCAGCATGGAGTAGAAGCAGCACCTGGTAGAATATCATAGAATTGGATTTGTTTCTGAACAGGTGTGGCACTCCTCATGGGGCTCTTGGAAATAATTAAATAGGGTATGTACTTTGCAGGAGGCTGGAATTTCTGCACAAGCAGCTGAGGGCCAGAGCCAGAGCAATTTGAGTTACATGGAAACCCCTGATTTTAACTCAGAATTTTTTCACTGTATCTTGAGTAGAAAGCTATAAAGTGTAAAGGTATATATGCCCAGTATCTTCTCACAGCCAACTTTTAATTCAGCTAACAATAAAGAACCATCAAATTATTTTAGTAGAACCATCAACAAAATTAAAGCAAGATGTTTGAATTACAGCTCTTATAGGTTTAATTAGCATAAGCTGAGAAAGAGAAAACCATAGTCTGGGGAATAATTACACTGTTGCTACACTTTAATCGTAAGGTAATAAGCACTCAGCTATGGACAAATGAAGTAGGAAAAGGGTATATAATATCAGCAAGACTTGATAGATGAGATAATATTCAGTAAATAAATTAGGGTAAAAGTCAAAGATGCTTCCAATTTTTCTGTCATGGCAGCTAGAAAAGCTATGACCCAACTAAGAAAAACAGAGAATTTTGAAAGAATAATCATTTTGAGTGTTAGAGATATATATATTTTGGATTTATTAAGCCTGAGGTAAATAATCAGCCTGTGATTTTTAGTGTCTGCCATGATGAAGTAACCGCTTGAGCTAAAGCCAACCCAATCAGCCTGTGATTTTAATTAGGAGAGTGTACCTTAATCCCTCCTTTAATTATCTCACTTTAAAAGATTTTTCCTCATCTGAATTTTTATAACAATTATTGCTTATAACATATTTAGTATTATTAACTGACTTATATTCTCAATAACCATTACATGTGAGTATATCTTATTCCCAAAACAAATTTTGCCCTCCCAAAGAGTAAAACCAATGTTTTATCCTCATACCCCCATAACTTACTCTCTGGCACTATCAAAACTCCATACTGACTAAATATCCTTTTTGTATAGCATATGGTTCAGATGCCCTTTGAAAAATATAAAAGATACATTAAAATTATGATCAATATTCTAAGACATGAAAGGTCAGAATGCCATAAAACAATAAAAAGGAACTAAAAAGAACTTTCAGAAATCAAATATAAGATAGCATGAGTAAACAATGCATTAAAAAGAACAGAAAGATAAAGTTGAAGAAATCTCTTAGAAAGTAAAACAAAAAGATAAATTAGAGAAAACATAAGAATTATTAAAAAATAAAAATAGAAAAGTTCCCAAACCTGAAGGACCTAAGTTTCTAAATTGAGTGTGATTACTACCAAGTACCCAGCTCAATAAATAAAGCATGACCCACTCAAAGATATATCAAATACTAAAATGTCAGGATACCAAGAATAAAGAGAAGATCAAATAAACTTCAGAGAGAAGAAACATGTTACACACAAAGGTTTTGGAGTCTGATAATTTCCAATTTCACTCCAATCACCTGGAAGTCAGAAGACAATCGATGCATGACTTCAAAATGATGAAAAGGCATTTCCAAAATTGAATTTTATATCCAATCAAACTATAAAACATAAAGATAGAATAAAGTTTTTTTTCCATAGTACAAAAATATGCTCTGGCCCTGACTTGTGTGGCACAGTTGGTTGGGCATCTTTCCACAAAGCAAAAGGTCATGGTTTGATTCTGTCAGGGCACCTGCTTGGTTATGGGTTTGGTC
Organism: Anoura caudifer; assembly: GCA_004027475.1. Lineage (NCBI taxonomy): Eukaryota > Metazoa > Chordata > Mammalia > Chiroptera > Phyllostomidae > Anoura > Anoura caudifer. Next base: position 47,789 of record PVKU01010422.1, on the reverse strand, counting down.
CCGGGGCAGGACTAGCGTGAAAGGCAACTGATTGATGTTTCTCTCTCATATCGATGTTTTTCTCTCTCTTTTTCCCTCCCTTTCCCTCTCTCTAAAAATAAATACATAAAATCTTAAAAAAAAACTGTGTTTCCTACACACTTTTTCTCAGGGAGTTAAGAGTACGTTCAACCATGTTAAAAAAAGAAGACAGGAAATCCAAGAAAGTTGATTCTTTTAAGGAGTCAACATGTAAGGGAGGAAGAAGGAATTTCTAAAACAATAATGGAGAGAAATTCCTGTATGACAGCTGTGCATCAGGCCTATAAACAAGTCCAAATCAGAGCAAGAGGTAATTGTTCCAGGAGGGATATAGCCAAGATTAAAATGGGTCTGAGAAGTAGCTTGATATAGGTCAGTCTATAGCTTTGATACTGGTCAGTTTGTGGCTGAGTTAGCGGTAGATGAAGAGTTAAGCACACAAACAAAATGACAAAGTAATTGTTAATTCCAAGAACAACAAAAAGTTTAACAAGAAATCTAATCACAGCCACAGTAAAATACCTCATTTGTTGGTGAATAATATTCACATATATCTAAAGCTTTAAACTTTGAGTACTTTAATTAATTTTTTTGAAATAATTATGAGGTTGGAGCAAGAAGAGGAAGAATGGTGTGAGAGAAAAGAACTAAATTTTCATCTTCCGTGGGAATAAATCAGTAAATAATATCTACAACTTTAAATCAAGAAATCACAGTGTACTCTTGTTACTCAGAAGTACAGAGATAAGGAGCTAAAGAACATGTAGAAGTTGAATGGGACAGCTTCTAAAAGAATGACTCAAAAGTGTGGAGAAAAATTATATGATGTGATTAATTAATGTTACCCCAATATATTTAATTTTAAAAATTCTTTTTAATTGAGAAGGATAAAAAAGTGTGGAGGGACAGAATAGTACATTGCTTTTCTAAAAATGTTTTTGGTTATAGCTTTTATTTATTTATTTTTAGAGACAGGGGAAGGGAGGGAGAAAGAAAGGGAAAGAAACATGGATGTGCAAGAGAAACATTGATGGTTTGCCTCTCACATGCCCTCAGCCGGGAGCCTGGCCCCACAACTCAGGCATGTGCCTTGACAAGGGATTGAACTGGTGACCCCTTGGTTTGCAGGCTGCTGCTCAGTCCACACAGCCACACCAGCCAGGACTGCTTTGTTTTAACATAAACAAAAGCCTATTACATTTACATATTGAAAAATAACTTTAAAATGTGAAAAGTAACCATTTTACTTTAAAATTATGTATTTTACATCACATTTAACTAAATATACATGTAAGCAAAAAAGAATGAAACCTTCTTAGTTTATTATCTTTTGACATTTCCCCCTAGACATCACTTCTCACCTTCCTTAGAAATATAATTATGTACATTTTCACAAGCTTAAATAAATATGTGCTTTTTAAAAAGATTTTATTTATTTATTTTTAGAGAATGGGGAAGGAAGAAAAACACCAATGTGAAAGAGAAACATCTACCAGTTGCCTTCTGTACCCACCCAGACTAGGCACTGAACCTGCATCCCAGGCATGTGCCCTGACCAGGAATCAAACACGCAACCTTTCTGGTGCCCCTTTGCTTTGCAAGAAGATGCCCAAACAACTGAGCTACCCTGGTCAGGATTAAATATGTACTTTTTCACAGCTTTTCATCTTGACTTACATAACTGAAGATGACATATGAAAAGAAAAATTGGTTCTTTTTTATTATAAATAAATAATTAAATTAGGTATGTGAGCATTTGAAACATATGCCAATAATATACCAGTAAAAACTACCAGAGCTATCAGAGCAAGTACAGGTTTACCTAAGTAGGGTTTTTACAAAGTGATGAAAGGTCATTATATGAGACATGCGTTTCATGGGTTTTGGCTCTACTCTGGTTTCTGGTCTGTAAATGATGCATTCATTCAATCTACTCATATTACACACCTTTACAACTCTTCTTTTCATAATCAAGGAACCATGCTAAATTCTGAATTTCCTGAAATCTATAATATTCTCATTTGCACTAAATGGCCTTAAATATTACAAAGTGCTTAGTCCAGCAGCAAATATCTTAATCTCTTTACATTCACAACTGTTTTTCAGGGAATAGTTTCAATTTTTTTAGTTCTCATATAATATTCTAATTACAAGTACCTCATTAAGATAACTAACACTTTGACAGTTTCACTGTCTGTCCAGATTAGCATAATATATTTAAGAAAAACAGCAGAAAGGAAAATCAAAATTGAACATGGCAAGTTATTAAAGGAGAATGAAGTAAAGATTAAATGGGGAAAGTGAAGTATCACTGGACATTTGTTTAGAAGAAAACAGATCAACTATGGATTTCACAAAGCAAAAGTTTTTTAATTCAATACATTACAAATCCTTTTGAATGTAAAAGGTTGAAATTAAAAGGTCTATAAACTTCAGGCCTTAAATAGTACCAATTCTTCTGATCAAAGAAGGCCACAGCAGTTAAGATTGTATTACTTGATTTTATTTTACACTAGGTGGTGGGCACAATGCAATCCTCCTCGATGAAGTTGACAATGAGCTTCACTCAGAACATTTCTCATAATGCACAATTAAAAGAAATATTCTTACAAATTGTTCTGCCATCCAAATATACAATAGCTTGGAAAACAACATTTAGAAAACAAAATCCAATGTAAAAAGTCATTAAAAAAACTAAAACAGTTTGAGTTTTATATGGCTCTGATTTTACAGTTCTGTTACTGCATTATCATTGTCAGAAATCTATTCCTTCAAATGCTCCATTGCTTGAGATTTAAAGAAATAACTGTTCCTCCTGGTTTTCTTTCACCTTCTGGATCCATCCAATATTCTCGAATATTAATTAGGACTTTTCTTTTCAAGTTCCAAATGGCAATATATCTCATTTTCTTGTCTGAAACATGTTATCATCTCTGCTGCTGCTTGCTGCTCTGCTTAGAAAATGACAGGGCTCTTGAAGTGTCACCTCTTTTGCTTCTTTACAGGGTTTTCTGAAGTAACTTGCTTTTCCCTTCTTTAACTTTTTGTTAACTTCATTGTCAGAATTGCTGACACAAAAGCTTCAAGAAACAAGTTCCTTTGACTTAGGCATTGCTCTGTTCGTGCTTCCTAACAGCCTGGTGCTGGCTTGCTCACGACTCGCTGAAAAACTCTAATTTGAAAAAATTGTATTTGTTGCTTACGGATTGTAATTATGTTACTGAAAACCAAAACACAAAGCTCCTAAATTCTACAGTCTGAATAAGCTTTCCATTACCTTTTCTAATTTTCCTCTCTTGCAAGACTTGAATAAACATTATAATATTGTTGTCAACGTTAAAAGGTGGAAGAAGCTCCATCTCAGGAAACCACACTTCCCAAGCAAGTATTACAAATACAGCAATAAGCCCTGGCCAAGTGGCTCAGTTGGCTGGCTTCCCAGCACCAAAAGGTTGCCATTTGATCAGGTCCTGGCACATATCTGTGTTGCCGGTTCCATTCCCCTCAGGGTGTGTAAGGAAGGCAACTCATCCATGTTTCTCTCTAACATCCATGTTTCTCTCTGTCTCTCCCTTACTCTCTCTAAAATCAATGAAAACATAACCTTGGATGAAAATTTAAAAAAAATAAAAATATAGCAATAAGAAAAAAACACTTTACAGTACAAACCATGCTCTTTCTCTTAGTCACCATGGCCTCCCCAGTGCCACAGTATCCATCCAGAACTATACTTGGTACTGAAATGTGTTAAATGAGTGAGTGAAACGCTACTTTGCAATTTGTCTATCATTTCTAACCAGAAGAGATACAAAAGATTACATTCTATTAGGTATCAGGCATGTGTATGTCTGACCACGAAGGAAGAGCTGTGTGGTCAATTTGTTTCTTCCAGATCCTAGAAAATATTGAAAGATTTAAAAAGGGGGGAGCCCTTGTCTGGAACAGGTTTAAATAGGAACCAAGTCCATTTTGTCACCAACAAAACTTCCAGCTTACTCTGCCCTCTCTGATAAATTGAATGGCCTTAAGAGGGGTCAGTTCAAATTAGAAAAGCCACTTTTTTAGGAACCCGCTCTTCCTACACACAGAAAGTGAGGCCAAGTTAACAAAACCACAAAGACTCGGCCAATTCAAGAATAAGCTAATTTATTATTATTGGCCTAAATTGCCAACTATTTTTTTTTTCCTGTGAAGGCCAATATCCACAACCGCACTGATACCCCCATGCAGGGTGAACGTTTTCACCCGTAGCTGGTGGGAGTACTCTGTTTCTCGGCCAACAAGGAGGGAGACTAGAATTTGTGCAGGGTAGTAATCCAGACACCTCAAGTTGATCCTAGCCTTTGAAAACTGCATTTTGTAAGAAATTTTCTATATGACAAGGTAGGGAAGCAAATCTGAACCCTCCCAAGGCGAGCTCTTTTTCAAATACAGCAACCACCTCCAACCCCTCATTTCCGAGGCCAAGGCCAGGATACACAGGACAAAGCTCTTCAGGATCTCAGCCAAGCTGTGAGCCAGCTGCCTTGCCTTTAAATAAGCCGGTTGCGGTCGAGCTGCCCCAGAGTTCAACTTCCGGTCACATAGTTAGAGGATGTTTTCCTCCTGGTCACGCCCGCTACGCCCCGCCTTCTGCGAGCGCGCGCTCCGGCGGGGCCGCTAGGTTCGCCGTCACCCGGCGGCGCGCAGGCACGCGCAGACACGCCCAGAGTTGGTTGACTGAGCGGCGGCGCGCGCGCGCGCTCCCGGTGCCTTTCCCCGTGACGTGCCAGGCCGAGGCTCAGCTAGGGCGCTGTAGCTGCCAGTGCCGCTGTTATGGCGTCGGAGGTGCTGGCTGAGGAGAACCCGCCGCGGTCTCTTTAGAGCAAGGGGCGGGCGGCTGGTTATGGAGAGCGGCCCCGAGAGCCTGCAGCCGCTAGAACACGGGGTGGCCACCGGGCCAGCGCCAGGGACAGTTTCTCCGCAGGAAGGACGACAGGAGACCAGGCTCGCCGCTGGGGATGGTCCCGAAGTATGGGCGGCAGAGAACAGCGGCGGGAATGGGCAGGGGGCGGCGGCCGCCGGGAGAAGCCTCCTGGACACTGTCTCTCCCACCAGCGTTCCGCAGGTTCCTGGACCCTGCAGCTCCTTACCCGGCTTGGACTTGCAGGAGAGCGATTTAGAGAGTCCTGCTGTCCAGAAGGTGCCTCTGAGAGGGCAGCACAAGGTGACCGCTTCCCCGGAGACAGCCGAGGCCGGAGCGGGCCAGGGGTTGGGTCCTGCTGGAGACTCCGACGCCCGGCCTGATCTCGCCGGCACCTGCGGGCCAGAGTTGGGGGCCGCGGGCTCCGAAGAGCCCAGCAGCACCGGCGGTCTCAGCAGCAGTTGCAGCGACCCGAGCCCTCCCGGGGAATCGCTGAGCCTGGACTCCCTGGAGTCGTTCTCTAACCTGCATTCTTTCCCCAGTAGCTCCGAGTTCAATAGCGAGGAAGGAGCTGAGAGCAGGGTCCCGGAGGAGGAGGAGGAGGAGGAGGAGGAGGAGGGCAGCGCGCCCGTGTTGCCCGGGGCTGTGCCTCTGTGCCCAGGGGAGGAGGAGGAGGGAGGGGAGGCAGCTCAGGTACTCGCGGCCTCCAAGGAACGCTTCCCGGGACAATCTGTCTATCACATCAAGTGGATCCAGTGGAAGGAAGAGAACACACCCATCATCACCCAGAATGAGAATGGACCCTGCCCTTTGCTGGCCATCCTCAATGTTTTGCTTCTGGCCTGGAAGGTACATTGTGCAGCTTCCTATTTCCTACGGCTTTGGGGGAGGAGGTAAACGGGGTAGGGGAGCTATTGCATATCAGCTGATGGCTTCCTCCTTTCTTTTTTCATTCATCAGTTCCCTTTTCTTATTATATAAAATTCATTCTGAGACTCCTTTGTTTAAAGAATTGCTGGCAACCGCAGGTCTCTGTTGTAGTGTTTAAATAAGAGTTTAATGTACTTACCAAAAAAACAAACAAACAAAAAAAAAACAGGACTTAGAGCATCCTAAACCCTACGATCATTTTTAAATTATATTTTTCTGTTATTTCTTCTTACTGACTTTATAACATATGCAAAATATGAGTAATAGGAGAAAATAATTTTCAGAAGTTATCATCAATCCATGATGTCACGGACCAAGTCCTAATGGTTATGTTTAGTCTATTTTCCAGCTAATGCTTGCTCCATTTGGGTGTGGGTACTTAAAGAAACGGTGATAGGGAAGATGTGGCCCCTTAGACAAATTCCATTTAAGGAAAAGCATTGGTCTGAGGCCCAATTACCATAATTTCTTGGTTTTCAAAGATTATGTTTTCTATTTATGTATGATTTTTATTTGCCTCATTTCTTTGGCTTTTCTTAAATAGTTCCACTTTATCACCGGTAACCATGCATCAGAATGTGTTAAGGGAGCTAAAATTGTAACAACTAAAATAAGAAAAGATATATTCAAGTTAAAGGAGCATAAAAAGGAAGAGTCTTCTTCAAAAGTATGTTGAGGACTCAAAGTAAGTTGCCTGTAAATGGAGTCTTATTCGAGCTGTCAGTTTTAAGGTGCTGGGAAGATAAATCTCATAACATAATTTTCAAATTGATCATTATTTCTGTAGATAAAATATTACCTAGAAAAAAATAACCTGGAGTATTCAGAACAGTTAGGGAGGAAATCAAGTTAAGGAAATAGCATTTATTACATGTCTTTGTCTTCCTGTTACTGCAAAGGGTCAATGCAAAAGATGTAAGATTAGAAACCTTACCCGTATCTGGTATATACTGGCACTCACGCATTTTGAATTAAAACGGTGCCTACTCTTAAAGAGCTGTCAAGCTATTTAGCGTTGCAGCATTTACTTACTTGAAGTTATTAAAGAACAATATAAAACAATACACTATAAATACTAGGTTATAGGAAACAGATTGAAATGCATTAGGTATCCCAAAAATAAATTTTCCTTTGGTCTGGCCTAGTTCCAGAGAGCTTCATGGAATTTTTGGGTCTTGAACCAAGCTTTTAAAGAAAAGTAGAATTTAAAATAACAAGGAAATGGAATTCCTGGGAGATAGAAGAATATAAACAAAAGGGGGAAAAATAGAAAGGAGTGAGTGAGTGAGTGAGTGAGTGTGTGTGTGTGTGTGTGTGTGTGTGGGATGACAGAAGTGGTCAGTTCATATTAGAGAATAATAGAAAGTAAAATTTAAAAGCTAAAGTAGAGCCACTTGATGCAGGCCCTTAAATGTTAGACTAGGGAATTAGACTTGATCCTATGGTCCAAAGTTCCTCATCTTTTTGTAGGAAGGTTGTAACAGTTTCCTTTAGGCTCATCATTCTTAAATTCTATATAGTACTACAGAAATTGAGGGGAAGGAACAAGTAGTATGGAATATTTGGGGATAAATGAGCATTAAACTGACTTTTTGATAGACTTGACTTCAAGTGAATGATCAAATGTGCAAGGGCCCAGAAATACAAAGTCCAGTAAGGTGCAAGTCTGCCCTCATATAGTTCACTATTGGTGGGGAGAGAGACATGTGAATAATAATTATGGTGCAAAGTGAGAAGTTCTAAATGTGCTATGGAATTACAAAGAAAAGGGTAATTGGAGATGTGATGTGTCAAGAGAAAGCTTCAGAGAATTGGTAACCTAGGAAGTGGGTCTGAAGAATGAGTGAGAGAAGGTCTTCCAGGCAGAGGGAATAGTGTATTCAAAGATGCTGAAGCAGAAAAAGGTTTGTTCTACTTGGGGAGTACAGTGGAGGAGGGAAAGAAAATGCAATAGCAGAAAATAAAATTAATAGATGAGGTTAAACTGTTAAGTAGGCATGCTAATGAATTTGGAGATTATTTTATAAATCTGTGGCTCTTAGCTTTCTTTCTGTCTCCAGGCTATTGCTGCACATGACAGTTAATAATCAGTAATCATCAGTGATTGGGACAAGGATTAAAAGAATCAAGGTCAGATAGAGGAGTGGTTTTTTTTTAAGGTTTATTTATTTTTAGAGAGAGGGGAAAGGAGGAAGAAAGAGAGGGAGAGCAACATCTATGTGAGAGAGAAACATCAGTCACTTGTCTCCCATATGAACCTCAACCAGGGACAGAACTGCAACCCAGACATGTGCCCTAACCAGGAATCAAACCAGTGACCTTTCACACCCACCCAACTGAGCCACTCTGGTCTTGGGTAGAGTGTACTTAAAGTGAGCTCCAGGTGTTAGAGTTCAAAACTAGTTTCATAATAATACTAAGATGTTATTTGCCTTTTCACTCTCATTCTCTCACAAGTGTCAGTGGAGCTTTCCAGGCTGCATGATGTGTGATGACATCATTGCTCTGACAGTTAATGGAACGTGTGCTTGTGTATTTTTGTGTTTAAAAATTTCTTCAATTTTCATTTTTCAGTACAGTAAGTATTGATAGATATAACCCACATAGACAAAAGCTCTTGAGGATCCTCAGTAATTTTAGGACCATGGAGGGTCCTGAGACCAAAAAGTGTGAGAAATAGTATAGTACAGAAAAATAGTAAATAGTATATAAAAGTAGTTGTCAGATTTCAGAGGACTCTGTCACTGGGGGTATTTAAACTTAATATGTAGCTGATAATAGGGAGCCATTATAAATTACTGGACAGAGGAATGACATGGTAAAAGTGATCTTTTTGTTTGAGATTAGACTAGAAGTAAAACTATAGTGAGTGTTGCAGGAAGAATTGATGAGGATAGCTCTTTTGGATGGGGAATTCTTTCCCCTTTTCTTTGATGACACAGACTAAATGATGAATTGATAGCTACCTGGATATAGGAAATGAAGTAGGTGACACCACTTTTCCTGATCTGGGCAATGGAGGTTTTTGCTGTCATTCAAAAAATAGAGGAGGTGCTTTATATTTTAGCTTTTTTAAAATTTAATTTTATTTATTTTTTTACCCTTACCCAGCAACATGCTTATTGATTTTACAGAGAGGGGAGGGAGGGAGAAAGGGAAAGAGACATCAGTGTGAGAGAGAAACATCAGTTGGCTGCCTCTAGCATGTGCTCCAGTGGGGACCAAACCCATCACCTGGGCACATGCCCTGACTGGGAATCAAACTGGCAACCTTTCGGTTTTCAAGACAACACTCAACCAACTGAGCCACACTGGCCAGAGCTAGAGAAGGTGCTTTAGATGGGAAAGTTGATGTCAAAGTTTGATTGTGTCAGGTTGGAAATGTCTCATAGGACATAAAAATGTAAATGTTCATTATGCCTCTAGAAACATGGACTGTGTCTCAGGAAAGAGGTCAAAATTATTGAGAAAAATTGAATTGGGGAAATATTACATAGATATAAAGATGGTAGCTATGATAATAAATGAGAGTGGTGAGTAATAGGTGTCAACTTTTTCCACCCCAATATATGTGAGGAACTACAAATTGCCAGCATGAACATCTTCCCTATCCTCTATTTCCTCACTTCCTCTCCCACCCTATTCTTTAGTAGATATAGAGAAAACAAGAATAAAGATTAAACTTTGTGGGGGGAGGGGAATGCTAAACATTAAGGGAGAGAGGGTATAAAAGAAACCAGTATAGATACAATTTGAGATGTGAATAAGAACTAGAAATAGGGAAATGTCATGATAGTAGTCTGGGAGAGAAACTATAATAAAAAAGTGGTTAGTTATTATTGTCAAATGCAACAGCATCAAGGAGCTGGTGGAGTGGGAAAGATTTTGCTGAAAAGGACAGGCAGGAGGACAAGGTCCCTGAAATGTCAGGATAGTACAGACTCCTCAGAATAGGTGGTAAAGTTCTTTTCAGAGGAGAGGAAAAACAATCTCATTTTCTGAAGTAATGGAAGGAATTGGACAAGGCAGATACATACAGAGACAGGGTTACATTAAGATGGAGAGGCAGACGGAAATTGCCTCATTTTCCATTTTGGCAGAATAACAGCTGACCTGATCGGTAATAGCTATCAAACTTGTCAGTAATTAAGAAGGAGAGAGTTTGTAAGGTATGAAGGGTTGGTTTTGTGAGAAAAGTACATTGTATTTTAAATAAATTTTAATCTCATTGGAGATTATGCCTAGGAATTTGAGGCATAAATAGGAAGCAGTGAGTAGCAATGAATAAATTAGGATGTTTTAAAAAAACTTTGAGTATATCAGTTTTGCTTTATTGTTGTCAGTGTTTTTTTCCTAGTAGTTCTCTTATATCTGGAAATAGGAGCAGGAAAAATGGCTAGTTAGGGTTATCAGGGATTGGGCTTTTCAAGGTTTGATTCATGGAGACTCAGTGGAATCAGAGAAGTAAAACAGTTGATCATTTCTTTTGGGAGGATGATGTAATGAGAAAATCAATAAACTGAACATATTGGGAGAAAATAAGTGATTCAAAGGAAGTAAATACCATGGTTCTGAACGAAAAATGACAGTTAAAAGTGTCAAACAGGTTAAGTACCGAGCTGGAAATGAAGTTTTAATTAAAAGTATTGGCTCTGGACTGATGGAGAGTAGGTAGGTGGTCATTCACAATCTGTAAAATAGTGGAGCTGTGATAATCCAATAAATCAATTTATGTATTTCATTGTAATTGATTCATTAAATTAATTCAAGCTCATATTTCTAAGTTTTAAACTGACATCAGGTTGTTTACTCAAATTTATGTCTTGGAATGCATTTTCAATTTGCTTCTTTACCTCAGACTATACTTGGTGTTTTTATAGTTTTCTTTAATTTTTCATTTTATCAATTAAAAATAATGTCATTTGTAGGTATTTGGAGGGCTGTGACCCATTTACCATAATTAGATTAATTATAAAAATCAACAAGTCAGAACATATATAAAATATGAAATTTAGTTTCTGATGATACTGACCTTATGTTATAAATGTTGAATCTGAGTAGTGATTTTGAAGTTCATTATGCTTTTATTTTTCTACTTCTGCATATGATTTAAATTTTATATTATGAGACATTTTAAAGTTTGTGCCTTAATGTTTTTATGTTTATTAAGGTATTAATTTAATAATAAAGGTAGTCCCTGCTTTGTCATACTTGTGTTGTCTTAAGAAAGAATGTTATAGGTTCCGAGAGCCACACACTCAAGAGAACTTTTATATAACTTATACTGTACATTACCATAGAGGACATATACTATTGTAATATCTAATTATTTTGTAGCATTTTAGTAGAAAAGTGAATAGGCTGTTCTAATTTAAGATGCTGGAATCACATCTCCTTTCTTCCCTAGCTCTTTTGGGTAGGAAATTCTTTTCTTCCTCTTTTTCTTTGCTTAGTAGGAGCTGAGACCATCTCCTACCCCAAGTCAAGGGAGGAAAACCAGGGTTCTGAAATAAGACTTTTTTTTTACATTAAATTAGTTTCTCCATACATTAAACCTAGAAACTGTAAAATAAGAATTAATACATTTGATTCTGTAAAAAACAAAAAGGTTAAAGAAAAGAAGGACAAAAAGAGCCCCCCTTTACACCTGCCAAACCCACTAGGAACTAAATCAAAACACATACTACAAATTGAGAGAACTGTTCGTCAGATTCTGTGTCTAAGAGCTAATTTCTTAATTTACAAAGAGCCCTTATAAATTAGAAAGAAAAAGATGAGCAACACAATAGCAAAATAAGCAAAAGGCCATTAACAGAAAATTCAGAGTTCAAATGTTTATATCCTGTGTGTCATTATCACCTGCAGAGTGGGGCACCATGAGGGTGAGCCTCTTGCCAGCAATGAGTTTTTGCTCTAGTTCTTCTTCCTTGATGAGATTTCTTTTCTCACACATTACAGACACCTCCTCCTGCTTCTTTCATTCCCTTACTTGTAGGAACATTGCATTTGCACAAATTTTCTCATATTCCCATTTTCCTAGAGTGGGCAGAAAGCACTTGAGGATTTCCAAGTGTGATTATTACTTTTAAAAACACAAGGTGAGCCAAAGATTCCATTTTAGCCTCTGCCCTCCCTGTGTTTTTTTTTTTTTTCCTCCGTTTTTTTAAGAAGAGATTAAAAACTTCACACAGTGATGGAGTTTTGTTTACTCAACAGATGCAAGTAACACTTCAGTGCCTTTCATTTCCATTCTCTTCTAAGAATTAGGATTAGTGTAGTATCTTTGGATTTCTGAGATAAAGTAGATGAGGGCTGAAGACAGTATGAAAATTGTCAGTGGGTGATTGTCCTATTAGCAGTGTGTTCACTTTCTCCTCTCCCCTTGCTATGGTGTCATCCTTCAGTGGAAAACCTTCCCATTTCCCATCCAACCTTGACTATGTTGAATCCCAGGTGAAGGAAATTTGAGAACAGGTGGTACCAGAAATCATATGCTTTGAATAATAATGGTAAGTATTCAATTATTTTTATGTTTAGGTACTATGCTAAATATTTTACGTGCATTATATGTATTTTCTCTTTTTTTTAAAACCACATCATGAAATCATGGATATTGTCCCTATTTTACATATATAGAAAATTAAGGTGCATACAGTTTAAATAACTTGCCCAGGGAAGATTATTAACCACTCCAGAACCTGAGCTCTTACTTGGGATAGTTGGTTGGGAAGTTCAAATTAAAGATAACATGTGGACTTACACTTATAGCCTATGGACAATAAGTCTAAGACAAATCATGGTGAAAGGGCCAGTAATAAAGTCAGTGAAGCAGAAATAGACTTCATCATTCCTTCAGGGGTGTCCAACCTTTTGGAAGGTTGTGTGTGATCCAAGACAACCCTTTTTCTTCAGCCACTGAAAGAAGAGGAGTTGTCTCAGGCCACACATTAAATATACAAAAACTGACCAGCAAAAAAAAAAAAAAAAAAGGTTTTAAGTAAATTTACAGTTTTGTTTTGAGCAGCATTCATAGCCATCCTGGGCCACATGCGGCCTGCAGGCCATGGGTTGGACACCCCAACAAGTCCTGGAGAATCTAGTACCAGCTGTTCTTTATACAGACTTCTTACATTTTTAGTCCTCTTTGCTTTATCCCACGTCTTCTGAATTATCTGACACTTCCAATTTCAGAGCCTTTCTTGGGTTCTGTGGTGAATTAGCTTGCCTTTCTCATCGTAGTTTATTAAATACATTCTTTGCCGTGTCTCAGGTAGCTCTGTTGATTGGAGCATCATCCTGATACACCAAGGTTGTGGGTTCAGTCTCCAGTCAGGGCACATACAAGGATCAACCAATGACTGCCTAAATAAGTGGAACAATAAATCAATGTTTCTCTCTCTCATTTCCTGTCTTTCTAAAAATAAATAATCCATTTAAGTACATTTTTGACATTTTCAATAATTAGTAATTATCTCTACTACTATCACTGTAGTTCAGGCCAACTTCATCTCTCACCTGGACTACTTCAGTAGCCTTCTAACTCGTCTCTTGTTTTACCCTATTTCCATTTATCTTTCAAACAATTAATGTAAAAGTTTCACTGTCAGCTTTGATTTTTTTGCTGGGAAGGAAGGTGATGGGAGGTAGATTTCAACAGTGTAACCTTGCCAAGCTTCTTAAATATAAGCCCAGTGAATTTTGAACTAAAGATGTCTTCTTTTAATAGTAATTTTTTACTGGTAAATATCACTGTAACAGCATTCTTCGTTATTCTAAAATCCTTTGAATTGCATGTAAAATAGGACATTCTAACGTCTGACCATATCTGCATTTCCTGATGGTTTTAAACAGGCTGAGGATAGGGTCTAAATTATGATAAAATTGATGGTGAAAATGTTTCAAATTGGCCTAAGTTGGGGTTGCCTTTTATAAAATTTTCTGGGTTTGAAATACTGACAAGTAGAAAGTAGTTAGATTTACTAAAAAGTCTGAATTTTAGTGTTTTAACAACAGTAATTATTTTAATAATAAATGAATAGTACATATAAGAAATTAAAATATAAAACATGATGTATAATAGCTTGTATTACATAGTTTATTTGTTATAGCCAAAATTAAAGGCATGTTGAAAGGATCCTTAAGTTTTATAGTCCTTATTTTGGAAAAAGCTACATTTCTTCCCTTTAATTCCCATTAATAACATTTATAATTTTTTCAAAAATTAATTTCTATATAATTTCAACTAAAAATAATATAAATGCTATCTAATTCTTTATGCAATCAAAATTAGTAAACTTTGAACTAAGAAAAGGTTGCATTATTTAATTGGTCCATTTTGGCATAAGTAATGCGAAAGTAGACTGCAGCACAGGAATCAAATATTTCATGTATGAATTAAAAGTGGTTGTCTCGAGCTCCAATTCAACTTTCTGTTTGAATGTCAAGCATAACTTCATAGTTCTGAAGCAAACATCATTTTCTTCTACAAACTTATCTTCCCTTACCCAATGCCTTTTTTTAAGTATATTTTATTGATTATGCTATTACAGTTGTCCCAATTTTTTTCTTCCTTCTATCCTCCTCCTCCCTGCACCAACCCCCTCACCCTCCAGCATTCATGTTGTACATATAAGTTCTTTGGCTTTACCATTTCCTATACTATTCTTAATCTCCCCCTATTTTGTGCCTACATATTCTGCTTCTTATTCCCTGTATCTATTTCCCCCTTTGTCCCCATTCCCTTCCCTGTGATTACCCTTACTGATTACCCTTCATGTGATCTCCATTTCTGTGATTCTGTTCCTGTTCTAGTTGTTTACTTAGTTTTTGTTTTTGCTTTTAAGGTTTAATTGTTGATAGATATGAGTTTGTTGTCAGTTTACTATTCATAGTTTTTGATCTTCTTTTTCTTAGATAAATCCCTTTAATATTTCATATAATAAGGGCTTGGTGATGATGAACTCCTTTTACTTGTCCTCATCTGGGAAGCACTTCATCTTCCCTTACATTTTAAATGCAAGCTTTGCTGGATAGAGTAATCTTGGATGTAGGTCCTTGCCTTTCAGGACTTCGAATACTTCTTTCCAACCCCTTCTTGCCTATAAGGTTGTTTTTTTTTTGAGAAATCAGCTGATAGTCTTATGGGAACTGCTTTGTAGTTAACTGTCTCCTTTTCTCTTGCTCCTTTTAAGATTATCTCCTTATCTTTAATTTTGGGTAACTTAATTATGATGTGTCTTGGTGTGCTCCTCCTTAGGTCCAATCTTTTTGGGACTCTCAGGGCTTCCTGGACTTTCTGAAAGTCTATTTCCTTTGCCAGATTGGGGAAGTTTTCCTTCATTATTTGTTCAAATAAGTTTTCAGTATCTTACTCTTCCTTTTCTCCTTCTGGCACTCCCATGATTTGGATGTTGGAACACTTAAACTTGTCCCAGAGGTTCCTAAGCCTCTCCTCATTTTTTGAATTCTTGTTTCTTCATTCTGTTCTGGTTTGATGCTTATTTCTTCCTTTTTTTTGGTCATTGATTTGAGCTCTGGTTTCCTTCCCTTCACTGTTGGTTCCCTGGACATTTTCCTGTATTTTACTTTGTGTAGCCTTCGTTTCTTTCTTCATTTTGTGACTGAGCTCACTCAATTCTGTGAGCATCCTGATTACCAGTGTTTTAAACTCTGCATCAGACAGGTTGTCTATCTCCTTGTTGATTAGTTCTTCTTCTGGAGTTTTGATCTGTTCTTTCATTTGGGCCATATTTCTTTGTCTCAGTGCACTATCTGGGTGAATGTTTCTTTAACTCCTTGGTGGTTTGACTTCCATGCAAATGTTTGTCTGGCAGTTTTGGGTTGTTCTTTGCTTTTAAATTGGTTATTATCCTTTTTTTGGTTGTACAAGGAAGCAAAGTGTTTCTACCTACACCTCTATCTTGTGCAGAACTCTGAAATCAATCACATATCTTCTTTTATTGTTTGTATGATTTTTAAAGTTTCCTGAACCTTAGAGTCCACCTCAATTATGCTTTCTGCATTATCCTTCACTTTTCGTTGGTCACAAAGTTTTGTCAATTCTTCATTTAGAACATATTTCAGATGATATTTTACATAAGATTTTGTTGAAAGAAAGTGTTTTGCTGTTTTCAAGTCTGTAAATGCTGGTATAATGGGAAGGGTAATTGACTTGAAAGTCAGATCTCAATTCACAACACTGCCACCTTGAACAAATTAACTCTTTAATGCCTTCATTTATTCTTTGAGTGAAGGTAATAATGTCTGGTTTATGGGATTGTTGTGGATTAAGGATAACATGCGAGTTGAATGGCAAGTAATAGTAAATTTAATACATTAGTTTTTTCCTAACTTTTGTAAGAGTAGAAATTGGCAAATACTTAATTTTTTGTCTCCTCAAGTACCTCTGCAACTTTAAAGAGGTGTTAGAATTCAAGCTATGTATTTCTTTTTTAAAATTTATTTACTTTTAGAGAGGGAGGGGAAGAGAGAGAGAAAGAAAGGGAAAGAAACATCAATGTGAGAAAGAAACATTGATTGATTGTCTCTCTCTTGCACCTGGGCTAGAACTGGGACTAAACTGCAACCCAGGCCTGTGTCCCAACTGGTAATCTAACTGGCAACCCTTCACTTTGTGGGATAATGCCCAACCACCTCTGAGCCACCAGTCAGGCCTCAAACTATGTGTCTATTGAGTACTTATTAATTTATAGTCTAATGAAACACTTAATAATTTTTTTGCTGTTAATTTTTATGACTTACTATCACCTGCATAAATTGCTTTTTATCTCTTAGTTATTTTGGGGTCCCTTGCATTTTATTCCCTCTTCAGAATATCAAAATCATAGGTATCAAAATCTTGGCATGTTGTTTTCGGGATGTTTTACATTTCTGTTTTAAGTTTATTAACACTTTAATAATTTTTTTATTGATTTGAGAGAGAGAAAACATCACTTCACTGTTCCACCTATTTATGCATTTATTAATAGTCTCTTGCATGTGCCCTGACTGGAGATCAAACCTGCAGCCTTTGGGTATGGGGTCAACCCTCTAACCAACTGAGCTAGCCAGCCAGAGCCTGTTAACACTTTAAATAGAGGTTTTGTTGCTTTTATTTTTAGTTTTACTTGGATCTATTCTAAAATATGCCACTCTCTAAATGACTAAGGATTACAAAATAATTGGGCTAAATTAATGAGGTTTGTCTTACGGTTGAATAATTGGATTAGCTATTTCCTTTTTGTTAATTTAATTTTTTTTTTGCTGTCCTTATTAATTTGCTCAGGAAATCTAGTTAATACAATAAAATATTACTTAAAATAAGATAGGACATTATTTTTCTAGAGAAAAAAAGCTTCATTTTATTTGGACTCTTATTAATTGGGAACTATATGTTAATATGTTCTGAGATGCTTTGCTCAAGTTTTAGGAAGACTGTTTAAACTACTTAAGAGAGTACCTTCTAAGTACCCATGTATATACTACATT
Source organism: Anoura caudifer (assembly GCA_004027475.1). NCBI lineage: Eukaryota > Metazoa > Chordata > Mammalia > Chiroptera > Phyllostomidae > Anoura > Anoura caudifer. The sequence goes on along the minus strand of PVKU01010422.1, from coordinate 30,448 downwards.
AAAGTACAAAGTACTCTCATTTACTCATAAGCATTATATAGATTATTACTAAAAGAGGACCACCTGAGAACCTAGGTTATAATTTATTCATTTTTAATAGTAAAATTTAAAATTTAGTGTTTCAGACAGAATGCCATAATTGTTTACTCTTAGGTAGCTATCCCATAACCTGTTTTTCTTTTAATAAAATGTAAAGAGACAAAGGAGTAAAAGTCTTAGGATCATTAATAAAACCTTTGCACTGGCTTTTAAGGCGATGGTGGTAGAGGAAAGCAAAAAGAGAAGCAAGTTTTCAGGAATATCATTTTGTGGTTAAAAAAGTTACACTCTGTTGATGGCTCCCAAGTATTAGTGAGAGGCAGGCATTTTTCTTTACTATTTTACTCTTTTGTTTCTAGTGTTGATGAATATCAGAATTTTTAGTGGCTGTGATTCAGGAAAGAAATGTACCACTGAGTTTGCCTGTGAATAAGTCAGTTAAAATATTTGTGTATTTGTTGTCCCACTTCTAAAATCAGTATAGAAGTTGTCATTTCCGATTTCAAGTATTTGAAGCAATACATGGTAGGCAGTTATTATTTGGAAATTCCAAAGCTAAACCCTAAAATTATCTGTTTGCAGAAATTTGTTTGTAGAATGTATTTCCCAAATGTGTGTATTGTTAGTGCCTTTTTTTCTTAACTTGATAATTTTATAGCAGGATTACATTAACCAAAGCACAGAGGATAAGCTTTGTTTGTGAATTTTCTGGTGAATATATTTCAGTAGTAAATATGTCTGGAATAAATGAATGTATAGGTCTTATTTTATTTAAGAAATATTGCTATGTGTAATGGTCTTTCAGAGTGGTCTGACAGTTTTTAGAATATAAACTTTCACAGTGAAAATATACTACTGGTTTAAATATCAGACTTTCAAAAGCAATACTGAAGTGCTTTGATAAAATATTATATAATAACAGTTAAAATCATCTAAAGTAGGGATCAGTAACTTTTTCTTGTAAAGGACCAGAAAGTAAATATTTAAGTCTTTGTGGGCTAATGTGGTCCCTCTTGCAAAAATTCAACTCTGCTACTATAATGCAAAAGCAAACAGACTATGCATGAATCATGTTTCAATAAAATTTATTTAGAAAAACAGGCAGGGACCGTAATTGCCAATGAGTTTTAATTTAAAAATACAGCCCTGGCTGGTGTGGCTCAGTGTAATGAATGCCGGCTGGTGAACCCAAAGGTTGCCAGTTCTATTCCTGGTCAGGGCATATGCCTGGGTTGTGGGCCAGGTCCCCAGTTGGGGGTGTATGAGAGGCAACTGATCAATGTTTCTCCTGAATATCGATGTTTTTCTCCCTCTCTCTCTGTCCCACTTTTCTTCTCTCTAAGAAATAAAATCTATTTTATATATATATATGAGAACTGTCTAATTTCTTCTCAATTTTTCTGTAAACTTAAAACTGCTAAAATCTATTATAATTTTTAAAAAAGAAAATGAAAATAATCTGATCAAAACCTCCATGGAATCTCTTAGTTTTCACTGAGTGATAAATCTACTAGATGACTGAATCATAGCATTAATTATCATATATGCTCTCAGAAGATCTCACACTGTTCTGTGTTACAGGGATCTTTTTAGGACCTATTTTACTCATTCATAGAAACAAACAAGCAGGAAATTGTGGCATGCTATTACTATATTTGATAACATAAACAGCCAGAGGGCTTTTTATGTTACACTGAGGGGGAATTGTTGGAGAAATTGCTGATTTAAGTGATTTCCTTGCTTGAATAAAAATAATACCTCAAGAATAGTGTGGGAAAAGTAGAAGCTAAAGAACTTATGACACATGGACATGAACTAAAGTGGGGAATGTGGGTGGGAGGGGGTGTGCAGGGTGGAGGGGAATGATGGGGGAGAAATGGGACAACTGTAATAGCATAATCAATAAAATATAATTAAAAAAGAAAAAGAAAACAATACCTGAACAATTTTAAATTATGCTGCTATTCTCCTATCATTGATATATTAATTACTTTGTTTGAGATTCCATCCTACAGTATTTATTTTTCTCCTATGACTATACCACAGAGTGTGCTTTTGAATAAATCAATTAAAATATAATCATTAGCTATAATATCTGTGTAATTCATGACAGTTCATTTGAAAAATTAATTTAGACTGATGTATTTCAGCTGAATTAGCTTTAGAAACTTAAATATATATCTACTTTTAATTTTATTGTGAAATATAATAAGCACATAAAACAGAGATGTTTAGTTTAACAAATTATTATAACGCAAACAATAGAACTACCATGTAAATCAAGAAATGGAGCATCGCTAGCACCTCAGAAATGTCTTACACACTTTCCAACTATCACTTCTCTTACAGGGCTAACCATAATCCTGATTTTTATAGTATCTATTTTCTTTCTTTTTTCTTTGTAGTTTTATCTCCAAGTATGCAGCTCTGAACAATATGGCTTACTTTGCCTGTTTTTAAACTTTACAAGTGGACATAAGGTCTAATTTCTTCAGTGTGTGACTAATACTTTAATACTGTACCATGTTAGCCATTCATCAAGAACAACAAAAATGGAGAGGGTAGACTGAAGTACTGGGCCACTGAGCTGTGTTTAAGCCTGTCTTTAGTAAAACTGCTTGGTGAGTCACCTGTCACATGTTTGGTGCCTCTTCCTGACCTTTACCTGAATTTTCTATTATGCAGGACACTATTGCAGGTGCCTAATAACAGTCATGGTGGGTCCTGAAAGGCAGAGCACTAGACTTTGAAAACAGATTTCTCAGTGGGCTCTATGAGACCTTATATCATTCTGTAAATTTTATTATGATAGGATTGACTATTATATTTTATAAAGATTCATTTTAAAGATTTTAATAATGGGAATGTTAATGTGAACAAATAGTAGATACATATATACACATACATACTTGTATTTCTGACAGAAGAAACACTTTAATCACCTCAAACATTTGATTTTATAGAAAAAATACTTTGTTTTTCAGGTGAAACTTCCACCGATGATGGAAATCATAACTGCTGAACAGCTGATGGAATATTTAGGTTAGTGCTGAAAAGTGGATGATTTTTTATCTCTTTTAAAATAAAACAAATGCCCTGACTGGCATGGCTTAGTGGATTGAGCACCAGACTGTGAAGCAAAGGATCACTGGTTCGATTCCCAGTCAGGGCACATGCCTGGGTTGCAGGCCAGTTTCCCAGTAGGAGGTGCGTAAGAGGCAACCATACATTGATGTTTCTCTTCCTCTCTCCCTCCCTTCCCCTCTCTCTAGTAGTAAATAAATAAAATCTTTAAAAAAATAAAATAATAAAACAGAGTTTTCAAAGCTAGTATGTTATCAAATCTCACCTTCCTGGAGTACTATTATAAAATCTACTTTAAAATTATAAATTTTTTAATCTCTTAATTAAATTTTTTATCAGTACGTTACTGTTTTTGGATGATAAAGCTGCCTTGTTGACCAGGATTAAAATTCTGTAATATAAATAAGAAAACTGAGAACATCTAGAAACAACAAGATATATATTCCAATGAATTGCAGAATGAGAAGTGTCACAGAAGCTCTGACATTGCATGTAGAAAGTCTTTTAAAAATGCTGATTAGACTCGAATTGAAGACCCAGGAGGTGGTTTAGAGCAGTGCTACCCAAAGTATGATTCATGGCCCTACCCCAGTTTATGAAATGTCAGCTACCAGGATGTAGGGAGGTAGGGGCTTACACTAGAATGTAAAACATTTACATTAGTAAGCACACTGTTTAGTTCATGTGAAACTTTTTGTTTGTTTTTGTTTTATTTATGTAAGCAGGCTTTATTTTATTTATTTTATTTTTATTTTTGACACTATTGCAGATGTCCTCATTTTTTCCCCTTTTGGCTCCCTCCCCCTTCCCTCTGGCCATCACCACACTGTTACCCATGGGTTATACATACATGTTTTTTGGCTAATCCCTTCACTTTCTCTCATTCAGTACCCACCTCCCCAAAACTTTTTCATAGCAAAATTTTCTTGATGAAGGAAGTAGTGTATTTAATTGAATTCTTATGCAAGTTTATTTCAAAACAAACCATCAATACACAGTTTGCAGTCCAGCTGCATCAGAACTTGATTACAGAGCAGATAGTCACACATCATACTGGGATATTTTACAATTTAGCAAATAAAAGTTTTTATATTTATAGTATTACCAAATAGGAAATCTTAATCCATATTCTTATAATTTTTTAGTTAAATTTTTATTTTTATTTTTAAATTGTCAGCTAATTATTTTGTGCCATTCCAGACAACTAGCTATGTGATTTTTTTGTGAGATATAGGCTTAGTGAAGTAATTGAGAATGCAGCATTTGGAAGACCCTTTTCTTTATGTAATTAATATTATTTAATTCCATTTACTGGCCAGGGAACCTCATAGATATGGGTAGATTACTTTGAATACCTAGATATCTAGAAATAGAATTTCTTAAACCTCTTTTAGTCTACCTTAGTGATTCTTAGACTTTGTGATTTCTAAATTGTGTTTTATGGGAAGACTAAAATATGTTGGGCCCTGGTCAGTGTGGCTCGGTTGGAGTGTTGTCCCATCAACTTAAAGGACATGGATTCACTTCCTGGTCAGAGCACATACCCAGATTGCGGGTTTGATCCTCAGAAGAGGTATGTGTCAGAAGAAAACCAGTTGATGTTTCTCTCTCACATCAACAGTTCTCTCTCTCTCTCTCTTTCCCCCATCCCCATCCCTCACTCACTACCTCCCTCCCACCTGCTGCTCTCTAAAAGCAATGAAAAAATGTCCTTGGGTGAGGATAAAAATATAAATAAATAAATACAATATGTTTGTTGCTTTTGAGGAACAGCCAGTATGACTGCCAAGGAGTGTGTGTAGGGGAGGCACTAGGAAATGATATTAGAAAAGTAATGCGGTCTGATCATACAGGGCTCTTTAGGCTATTTATAGCAGCTTTAACTTGTGCTGGGAATGAGTTGGGAAGCCATTAGAGAATTTTGAATAGAGGACTGACATGATCTGACTTTTAGTTTAACAAGAATTCTCTGGCTGTGATGTTGAAAATAGAACTTAGGGGGTTAAGGACAGAAGCAGAGAGATTTGGTGGTGGCTTCAAAAAGGGTAGTAGAAGTGGAGATTGTACAGTGTGGTCAAATGCTGAATATAGAGCTAACAGAATTTGCTGGTCAGTTAAATATGGAGTGAGATTGAGTGTGGAGTCAAGGGTCACCCCATTGTTTTTGGCTTGAACAACTAGAAGGATGGAGTTCACATCAACTGAAACAGGAAAAATGGAAGAAAATGTTTAGGGAAAAGTATTAGGATTTTGCTTTTGAGAAGTTTATTGATATGTAAATGGAGATATCAGGAAAGTAGTTGGATATAAAAATATAGAGTTAAGAGGAAAGACCTAGATTAGTGTATACAGTGGAACTTTCTGTGGTGATAGAAATGCTCTATATCTGTGCTCCCAGTTTGGTGGCAACTAGCCACATGTGGCTCTTGAAATCTTAAAATGTCACTGGGACTGAGTTACTAAATATTAAATTTAATTTTAATTAATTTAAATTGATATTGCCATATGTTGATACTACCTAACGTATTAGGGCAGCTCTAGGTTGTAAATATACATTAAGAAGCAGAAAACTTATAACGTTGAGTTAGATTAAGATCATGAAGAGGATGCATGTAGACAGAGATGGGAAGAGATCAATGGACCGAGTCTGGACATGCCAGTGATTAGAAGTTGGGGAAGAAGGAAGAGCAGGCGGGCTTAGCCAGGTAGAAGAAAAACAGGAGACTGATTTCCTAGAATCCAAATGAAAAAGAGTTTCAATGAAGAGTGAGGTATTAACTGAATCAAATGCTGCAATAGTTAAGCAGGAAGAAGACTTAAAATTTGACTATTGATTACGCTATCAAGAGTCCATTGATTGGTGCACTCAAAAAGCGCATGGGATGAAAACCTGCCTGGAGTGAGTGTACAAGAGGAAATTGGAAATTCTCATGCATAACCAATAGGGATATAACAAAGAGCTCATTTTGTCTCAGAAGGTATACAGACAAAGGCAAGTAGAGGGTGGTAATAGCAGGGAGGAGGTTTGGTATATTAAGTTCATCTAAATGTTAGCTAACAAAGCCTTGAGGAAGCAAGACATAGGGTAGGCAATTTTAATAGGGAAAATGAAAAATTGGTGAAATATCTAGATCTGGGTGAGGAGACTCAGCTACTAAGGGCAGCATGAAAGTAATACCGTAATATGGGAGGTGGGGGAGAAGTGAACAAGAGTTATGTGAGAAAAGAGATTCTGAAGAATTTCCCTCACCAAAAGTAAACTTTATTCAGGGCAAATCCTGCTAGGACAGATTGTTTAATTTTCTAAACCATTTGAATTTTCTCCTCTTGAAATTATTCCAGGTCTCTGGAGGAACTAGAGATGCTTTCGAGTTAATAAGCAAACACTAGTAGAAAGATTATAAGAGAAACCATTAATTGCTTTCCTAGCACCTAGCCAAAGAACTACAGGAACTTGGGAATTTCAATTGGCAAAGGTTAGAGGAGGAGGGAATTTTAATTTGGAAATTCATTACTAGAGTAGTAGAGCAGGACCATACATGGACAAGGCTTATTGGAGAGCTTTGGCATAAAGAAAGGAACAAGAGAAGCTAAGAAACTTAGGAAATCTATGAGGTCTGATAAGGTTGCGGAAGAAGTGTAGGCAGAAGGCAGAAAATGGGTAGGAAGATAATTTTTTTAAAGTATAATGGAAATTTTAGCATAACTTTACTCATCTGTAATAGTTTGTATGATGATTAGACATGGTATTACAGTAAAGAAAATTGTTGGGATGATGGTGTTGTCTGACTTTAAAAAAGAGAATTTATTCTATCTTTTGAATTTAAAACTGTATAGGGAGAACAGTGTTGAAACATTTTAATTTGCCCAGAGTTGACAGTATCTCCTCTTTTCCATATGCCCACCTGGGATATGCTAACTACTGCCAAACTCTCTCTTCCATTTTTTGGCCTAATGAAACTTTAAGGTAATTTGTTTCTTGATTTCTTTTTGTCTAGATTATCCCATTAGTAGCAAAGTTGTATAGACTCTATCTTAAAAGTACTTTTTTCTCTGTATATGGATATTTCATAATATGATTTATCAAAAACTGTTGGTTCCTCTCGCCTCCAAAGTAGTTTACATACCAGTGTTATCCTTTGAAAGCATCAGTTTCATACTGTACTTGACTACCTAAAAACATAAAGATCTGTTATGATCTTTCACAAGCAGACATATTATTTATGTTTTTGTGTAATGTGATTGAGTTTACTCATCCAGCCATATTTCCCACCACTCTGCAACATAATCTTATGTATAAACCTTTTTATAAGCTGTATATGTGGGATGATGTTTCTTAACATGTGCTTTTGCCATTACTCTTTCTCCTCAAAAAATGCTTTTCCCCCTCATTGCCTTGCTAAGTTTGCCCATTTTTCTGAATCCAGTTTAGATACCATGCCCTCCAAAATTTATTTCTAAGTGTTACATGCTTTATCAGAATCTCTCTTCAAAATTATTTGATACTTAAGGCATTTATTACATTTTAACTATATTATATTTTATCATTATCGTATTCTTTTTTCCATATGGTCTTTGCCCATCCAAAATATTGTTTTCTAAGAGAACCATTCATTTCCTAGTATTTGTTTTAACCATTACTAAACACATAATAGGCTCTCAATAAATAGTTATTGATTGAAATAATATTGTTGACCAATTTCAGAAATTAAAGGTTAGATAAGCTAGACAAAAATACCACTCTTGATTTATTTATGTATCTAAAAGTAAAAGGTGTTCCTTTAAAAACTCAAATTCTGACTTTAAAAAAATTACTTTTTAATTTATTTTTAGAGAGGGGGAAGGGAGGGAGAAAGAGAGGGAGAGATACACCCATGTGCAAGAGATACATCAATCGGTTGCCTTTTGAAGAACCCCCAGCTGGGGTCATGGTCCTCAACCCAGGCATGTTCCCTGACCAGAAATTGAACTGACAGCCTATCAGTTTGCAGGATGACCCCCAACCTGGTGAGCTTCACTAGTCAGGGCTCACACTCTTTCTTTGAAAAATATCTGTTTCTTCTATCAAATGAAATATAGGATACAAATACAACTATTATGTTCTCAATTTTTTGAATAAATGATATATAGATTTTACTAAAAGTAAAGCACAGTTTTTAGTTAAATACTGTATCTATTTATACACACACACATATATAAGGTGGCACACACAATGTGCCATATGCAGTAAGCACTCAAAAATATTTGTCAAATAGACTTGCTTATATATCTCTGAAAATCACTTAATTTACTGCTTTGAACTTCTTGTACCTATGCAGAATGAAATCTTCACTAGTTAGATTTGGCTATCGTAAAGTTCTGATTAAAAGTATGAGTAATAGGACTTCCAGCCAAGATGGAGGCGTAGGTGGACACACTGTGCCTCTTTGCACAACCAAAATTAAGGACAGCAAAGATTTAGAAACAAGAAAACAACCAGAACTGATGGAAAGTTGAACTATACAGAAGTCCAACAACCATTCATCCAGACTGGTAGGAGGGGTGGAATCGCAGCAGGAAAAAGTGGAGGTTGGTGGAACTGGGCACGCAGGCAGTGGTTAGTAGATCCAAGGTGTACAGGCAGCAGATAGCGGACCCCAGGCACCAGGTGGTGGAGGGCAGGCCCAGTGGGGCTGCGCAGGGCTGCTGGCTGACTGGGTGGTCCCACATTCATGTGCAGATAATCCAGGGGAGAACGGAGAGCAGGACAGACTTCGCAACCCAGGGCCCCAGCACCAGGAAATAAAACCTAGAAATACTGATTGAAAACACTTGTGGGGGTTGAGGTGTTAGGGGAGACTCCCAGCCTCACAGGAGAGTTCATTGGAGAGACCCACAGGGTCCTGGAATGTACACAAGCCCACCCACACAGAAATCAGCACCAGAAGGGCCCAATTTGCTTGGGGGAAGCCCCAGAGGGGACTGGAATCTGAGAGAGAGCAGAGCAAGCACCATTGTTCCCTCTTGGACCCCGCCCCCACATCCAGGGTCACAACCCAGCCACTGGGCTGCCCCGCCCTGGGGAACACATAAGGCTCCTCCCCTCACTACATAATAGCAACAACCAGACCCCCCCCCCAAAAAAACAAACTTCAAAATGTCTCAATTGGGAGAACAGATCAAAGCCCCAGAGCTAATTCATCTAAGCTACGAAGAGATAGCCAACCTATCAGAAGCACAGTTCAAAGCACTGGTGATTAGGAAGCTCACAGAATTGGTTGATTTTGCTCACAAATTAGATGAACAAATGAAGGCTACAATAAGTGAAGGAAAATGCACAGAGAACCAATAGAGATGGAAGGAAAACTGGGACTCAAATCAATGGAGTAGACCAGAAGGAAGAAAGAACCAAACAGAAAACAAGGAAGAAACAAGAATTCAAAAAAATGAGGAGAGGCTTAGGAACCTCAAGGACATCTTTAAACATTCCAACATCGGAATTATAGGGGTACCAGAAGGGGAAGAGGAAGAGCAACAGGTGGAAAACTTATTTGAACAAATAACAAAGGAGAACTTACCCAATCTGGCAAAGGAAATGGACTTCCAGGAAGTCCAGGGAGCTCAGAGTCCCAAAGAAGTTGGACCCAAGGAGGAACACACCAAGGCACATCATAATTACATTAGCCAAGATTAAAATGAAGGAGAGAATTCTAGAAGCAGCAAGGGATAAGGAGACAGTCACCCACAAAGGAGTTCCCATCAGACTGTCAGCTGATTTCTCAAAAGAGACCTTCCAGGCAAGAAGGGGCTGGAAAGAGGTATTCCAAGTCATGAAAGGCAAGGACCTACATCCAAGATTGCTTTATCCAGTGAAGCTGTCATTTAGAATGGAAGGGCAGATAAAGTGCTTCTCAGATAAGGTCAAGTTCAAGGAGTTCATCATCACCGAACCCTTATTATAGGAAATGTTAAAGGGACTTATCTAAAAAAAGAAAATAAAAAATATGAACAGTAAAAAGATGGCAAACTCAAGGTATTAACAACCACAGCTAAAACAAAAGCAAACTAAGCAAACAAGTAGAACAGAAACACAGAAATGGAGATCACATGGAGGGTTAGCAACAGGGGAGTGGGAGGAGCAGAGAGGGGGAAAAGGTACAGAGAATAAGTAGCATAGATGGTGGGTAGAAAATAGACGGGGAGGGTAAGAATAGTGTGGGAAATGTAGAAGCTAAAGAACTTATGACACATGGACATGAACTAAAGGGGGGGAATGTGAGTGGAAGGGGCGTGCAGGGTGGAGGGGAATGATGGGGGAGAAATGGGACAACTGTAATAGCATAATCAATAAAATATATTTAAAAATATAAGACACTAAGGAAAAAAGTACAAGTAATGTATTAATGTTCATAGCAGTTCTTTTAGCAGAGTTGGAAAGCTTAAGAGAATACTTGATGCAGTCTTCAGAAGTTTATTTTGAATTAGAAAATAATGATTGTATTATAAACAGTTTCATCAACTTGTTAGTGATTTGGAAGGCTGGGTAAGAAGTTGGTTTTGTATATAATTATTTACATTGAAACAAATTCCAGGTAAATTAAAGATTTAAACGTTAAAAAAGGCAAACATAAAATTACATCAAGAGGGTATATGTGAACATTTGTATACTTTTAAGAGGTGAAGATCTTTCTAAACACGACATCCAACCTAGGAGCCATAATAGAATAATTTGATTATATTAAAATTAAATATATTTGTATCACAAACAAAAAAATAGACAAAAAAGCATCATCATAAAGTCAGAAGCCAATATGGGGAAAGATATTTACCATACATATAACAGTTAATGTTTTAATTCTTCTGATTGAAAAAGAGCTTTTACAGTTCAACAAGAAGAAATAATACTTGTTGAAGCAGGCAATTCAAAGAAAAGGAGTATATATATAGTTAATACATAATTAAAAAGACAAAATATAGATAAAAAACACTGCAGATATTAAAATAGAGCTAAATATATTTAAAAGATTCTGCAGTTGGTTAGAGCATCATTTCAATATGCTAAGGTTGTGGGTTCGATCCACAGTCAGGGCACATATGGAAATCAACCAATGAATGCATAAATAAGTGGAACAACAAATCAGTCTCTCTCTCTCTCTCTCTCCCCCCTTCCTCTCTCTCTTTCTAAAACCAACAAATAAAAATAAAATAAAAGCTGTACAAGAACAACAATTAAATTAACATTTAAATAAATAAATAAATAAATAAATAAAAGGTGCCACATATACTAAAAGTCATACATGTATTAAAAATTTGATGATAAATAAAAATACACATATGAAATATCAGTTTTTTTAATGCAAAAAAATTTTGTTTACTTCTCAGAATGGCAAACATTCAGAAGACTGATATCACCCATTCTTGGAAAGGTAATGTTCTATTACCTTTCCAAGAATAGTTGGAAATAGTTCTAGAATAGGGGTAATAGTTCTATTGTTAATAACAGTGAAACTTGGTACAGTCTTTTAGAGCTTTATTTTAGTGGCATGGCAAGATGCTCATATGTATTGTAAAATGGAAGAGAAAGCTCAAAAGCATTAGAGCATGTACATTGAAAAATATATGTGAGACTAACAAACAGTTAATATCAGTTTTCTCTGAATAGATTTGGGGAGGGGGTAATTTTATATGTTACCTATTGCTCTCATTTAGAATTAAAATCTATCTTTGCAATCAGAAAAAAATTAATATTTTTAAAAGGCAATACATAATTTCTTTTTACAGGAGATTATATGCTTGATGCAAAGCCAAAAGAAATTTCAGAAATTCAACGTTTAAACTATGAACAGGTAATAGAAACAATTTTTATTATAATATGTAATTTTTAACTTAAGGATATTTTCATTGGTCTCTATCAGTGGCCAGTCTCTGTTTTATATGAATATACTTGTATATGCTATATAAAATGAAACAGATTTTATTTTACAGGCCTATGTAGACTAATAACCATTTTTATTTTTTTGCAAAATTGACTTTCAAGTGATTTTTGTCATTGATTCATCTTTCATCATTTAAATAAAACTATTTTATGATTAAGTTATATAGGAAAAAGTTGAACAAATGATGTCTAAGATATGTCATTAGGATAATTAGGACCCTGCTGTTTCATATTTTCAATGTGTTCATATTTCTTAGCATGTTTTTTACTCTGTTCTGTAATATAGGAGTGGTCACTAGGTTCAAAATTATTGGAACTGGAAGAAAGCAAGGAGAGCTTCCTTTTTTTCAGTATTCTTCATTTGTCTGATAGTAGAAACCCAGAAGGAATCAGTTTCTTACAGTAGAAGGAAGGATTTATGATTTATTATTATGATTTATGTTTATTTTTATCACTATTAATCTTTATGGATTAATTATAGAGATTATCAAATGGTATCAATTTATTTAATACTGTATAATAATCTGTAACAAAATATAGAAGATATATAAAGGTGTAAGCATGAGCCAGGGCAAAAGTAGACATCATATAAAGTATATTTACTTTCCAAGTTTTTTAATGTACTTTCACTAGTATCAGATTGGCAAACAGGAAGCAAAATTCATTTCATTATTGCAGAATTTCTTGAATTTGGATGTTTAGACAATCTAGTTCTAAAAGAATCGAAAAGCCAACATGTTGTGTTACATCATTGTGTAAGGTTGGAAATCTGTAGCTGAAGCCAAATATGCTAAGTCATTTAAAACCTATTAAAATTCATAGCTTAAAACAATGATTTCTAAATATTTTTTGCAATATAAACCCCTTTGAAAGGAAGTCTTATGCTAACTTCCAATATATAAAATTAGTAAATGATATTTATAAGTATAAAGTGATATGGTTTAATTTATATTACTTATTTATTATATTCATGTTATTTCTTACTGAAATCAGTGAGGCTATTTTGATAAATACAAAACCTTGAAATTAGGAATCATAGATGATAGCTAGAGTTTCCATTCAACCACAAAATTCATTTTACTTCTGTTGCACAGTCTTGAGAAAATCTTGATTGATGAATGTTTGCCGAATGATATCAGCATTTTGTTTGCTTCAAGTCCATCTTTCAATCTCAGGATATACTTCATTAAGGCGATGGACTCTTGGAAAAAGACTGGAAGTAGTTTCATTTAAAAATTGAAATGAGTACTATCTAACAACTGCTTGTCTTTCCTATAAACATGTCAAACAAAACATACCCCGCATTTAAAATAAGCTCTAAAACTATTTATAAGGTATTTTGATTGTATTATCATTACCTTTGAGAGTAGTATATATCATGCTGCTATGGCTGAGTGTAAGCTGATTTTTAATATTCTACAAGTATGATGTAATAAGTTTCTTTTTTGTATAGTTTTGTGATCAGAAATGTTCAAGCCTAAATTTTAGGAAGACCTGTGAAGAGTCATGATCTTCCTAATTAAAACCTTTTTACCAGAAGTTGTAGTACCAACAAAGCATACTTTCCCAGTTTTGCTAAATGATACATACCATGACAACACCAGAAAACAATGAATTTTTGTGTGTGTTTATGACAGATTTTTATTTATTTTTTATTATTTTTAATCCTTTTTATTAAATTTATTGGGGTGACACTGGTTAACAAAATTACACAGGTCTCAGGTGCACAGTTCTGCAGCACCTCATCTGTGCACCGTACTATGTGCTCACCACCCCAGGTCAGGTCTCTCTCCATCACCATTTATCCCCTCGTATCCACCTCCACCTACTCCCACCCTAGTGCTCTTGACATTCGCCATACTGCCGTCCATGTCCTTGCGTTTTTGCTTTTTAGTGCAATCCCTCCACTGTATCCCACAGCTATCAGCCTGCTCTCTGTCTATGAGACTGTCCCTATATGACAGGTTTTTAAATGACTGCAAATATATCTTTTAATATATTTTATATTTAAATTTAAAATATTTTGCTATGTTAGAAGTACCTTTGGGGAAAATTCCAAGAAACAGTTTAACCACTGGCTTAAAGGAGCCAAGAGTAATTCTTGTGATGTAAGCAACCATTTTTAGGATCTACATAACTTGAATTTAGGGAAAAGATGACAAAATATTTACTCTTTTAAATTCTTTGTTTATAACTTTATTTTTATCATTATTAATCTTTATGGATTAATTATAGAGATTATCAAATGGTATCAATTTATTTATTTTAATACTATATAATAATCTGTAACAAAATATAGAAGATATATAAAGATGTAAACATGAGCCTATTATCTATTCAAAATTATACTTCCCCTAATGGAAATTTGGTGACTGGCAACCTTGAATTTAACAAACATACAAGAAAAAAATCAGTAGTAGTTGAAGTACAACCCTATATATTGCTCACTATTGTTACTATTTTCTAAGATGTATCATTCCTGTGGCTTTAGGCAAAGTTTTAAAACACTGAAGGGAAAAATGTGAACTGATTTTTTTAAGGGTTCAGCTTTTGATGAAATTGAGAAAATACAGTTGACCCTTAAACAGTTTGGAGGTTAGGGTCACTGAAATGCAGCACAAAGAATTGCATATAACTTTTGACTCTCCCAAAACTTATCTGTGAATAGCCTACTGTTGACTCAAAGCCTTACCAATGACATAAAAAGCCAATTAGTATATACTTTTGTATCTCTTACAGGGAGAGACCCCCCCCCCCGAAAAAAAATAGAATTATCATCTGGAGGACAGGCCCCTTGTAGGACAGGCTTCCCACACTAGGTCAGTGTTCTGGGAACCCATCTGTGTCAGTGTACCTGCTGATGTTTTGAGAGGCTGCGTTTGGCCTCAGTGAAATTTTTTTGATGACTTTCAACATGTTTGCCCATTGCATGGTGGGTGATATACAGCACACCTACCCACACAGTGCTGAGTGTTCAACAGTTTTCAACCAAAAACGTTACCACTCCTGAGCCCCACCCTCCTTATTCGCCCAATCTTGCTCTGAGTTACTTTTTTGTTTGTTTTCCTGGATGAAAGAAGCCCTCAAAGGCAAACATTTTGCCAGTGTGGAAGAGGTGAAATTAAAAAAATGGCAGAGCACTAAAAGGTATCTAAATCAACATGTTTACCCTGGCTGGTGGAGCACAGTGGAGAGTGCCAGCCTGCGATCTGAAAGATTGCTGGTCTGATTCCCAGTCAGGGTACCTGCCTGGGTTGTGAGCCAGGTCCCTAGCTGGGGGCATGTGAAAAGCAACCGATGTTTGTCTCACACATCAGTCTTTCTCTCTTCTTTCTTATTCTCTTCCCCTTGCTCTGTAAATAAATAGATAAATAAATAAATAAATAAATAAAAATCATTTAAAAAATTGACATGTTCAGTTTCGAAGGTGGAAAAAACATCTCTGTAAGTATATTGCATCAGATGGAGAGTATTTGAAGGTAACTAAAGTTTAAACATGTAAGAATAAATACACAATTTTTTATAAATAAATTTTGGTTTTTTCTGGATCCCCCTCATATATGTTAGGTTCTGTATCCTTATAATGAAATAAGCTAGAGAAAAGAACATGTTAAGAAAATCATAAGGAAACTACTGTAATATTGAATGTCAACTATAATTAAAAATAATAAAATAAAATCATAAGGAAGATAAAATACATTTGTAGCATTTACTAAAAAAGATCTGTGTATGAGTAGATGCGTGTAATTCAATTCCATGTTACTGCTCAAGGGTCATTTATGTTGTTTGGGGGAAACATGGTCATTAGAAAGAGGCGAAACTGATGAAAGCCAGACTATATAATAATGTTATCCTGTTACAAATTTCTCATTCATAAATTTTAAATATTTGAATAATTTCTGTTTTCAGTCTGTCCATTCTCTTATCAGTTGTTTAGTAAAACAGAACTTTGTTCTTACAATATAAATTTGTCTTTTTCAGATTTCAGAGAGAGTCCTGAGCTTTAACATAAAAGGATTTATTACATGTTCACCCTTTCTGCTATAAACTCTCCAATAGGCTATAGTCTACTCCTATTTTATATCTTCAGTATGTATCACAGTGTCTGATTAACAGGGATTCATAAAGTTTTATTAAATTTTATATATTGGCTTCTATTTGTTCCACCAAATACCTCCTTTATAAGTATGTCCATATTTAATGTATTAAAATTTAGAAAAACATATTTAAAAATAGTATTTATTACAGAGTTTTTGTGACCATATTTATTGAGAAAACTGATATGGATAGAAAGACTCCTTAATTTGGCCAACAAACCTATGTGATCCAGCCTCTGTCTCAGACTTCATCTCCCACCTCTTTCCAACTCATTTATTATGTTCTAGCCATGCTGGACTCCTTGCTGTTTCATGGGCACAGTACTGAACTCATTTCTGCATCAGAGTTTTTACACTAGTGTCCACTTTGTCTGGAATACCTTTTTTCCAGAGCTTCCCAAGATTCAGTATTTTACTTGGTCACTATTTAAGTGTCATTTTAAAAGAGTTCCCCCTCCTCTTTTTAAAGCAATTTGAGTTTACAAAAATTTATTAAAAAGTTCAGAGTACCCATCTACTGCCTGTCCCCCAATACATACACACAACCTCCCCCACTATCAACATCAGAGTGATACATTTGTTATAACTGATAAACCTACAATGACATATAATTAATACCCGAAGTCAATAGTTTACGTCAGGGTTCACTCTTGGTGTTGTATACTCTATGAGTTTGACAAATGTATCCACCATTATAGTATCATACAGAATACTTTCATTGCCCTAAAAATCCTCTGTGCTCTGCCTACATGTCCTTCCCTCCTCCTAACCTCTAGGAACAACTATTTTTCACTGTCTCCATTGTTTCATCTTTCCCACATTGTCATTTGGAATCATACAGCATGTAGCCATTTCATATTGGCTTCTTTTACTTAGTAATAGTATACATTAAAATTTCTTCCATGTCACCCTGGCTGTGCCTGCAAATGGAAAGGTCACAGTTCAATTCCCAATCAGGGCACGTGCCTGGGTTGTGGGCCAGGTCCCCAGTGTGGGAGGCAGCTAATCGATGGTTCTCTCACACATAGAGGTTTCTCTTCCTCTCTTTCTCCCTCCCTTCCCTCTCTCTCTAAATATATATATAAAATTTCCTCCGTGTCTTAATAGCTCATTTCTTTTTCTTTCTTTTTTTTTGGAGGGGGGGTTAGAAAAGATAAAAATTGACTGTCTTAACCACTTTTAAACATAAAATTCAGTAGTGTTAACTATATTCACATTGTTTCCTAACAGATCTCTAGAATATTTTTATCTTGTAAAACTGAAACTATGTACCCGTTGAACGATTTCCAAGCTCTCCCTCCAGGCCCTGACAACCATCATTCTACTTTCTGTTTCCATGATTTTGACTAGTCTAGGTATTTCATATAAGTGGAATAATGCAGTATTTGCCCTTTTGCAATGTCTTATTTTATTCAGCATAATGTCCTCAAGTTTTATCCATGTTGTAACATGTAATAGAGTTTTCTTTTTTTCAAGGCAGGATAATATTCCATCGTATGTATATACCACATTTTCTTTATTTATACGACAAAAGACATGTAGGCTGTTTCTGCCTCTTGGCTATTTTGAATAATGCTGCGGTGAACATGTGTGTACAATCTCTCTTCAAGATGCTGCTTTCACTTCTTTTGGATATATATGTACATGTGGGAGAGGCCTTTCTCTTTGACTAGAAACTTTTGTCTTTTCAGCTTCCTGGCCTAAAAATCGGTCCCTCACCCCTGTCATTCTGTACATCTTTATCCTGCTCAATTTGTCTTACTAATACTTGATATTATATTATGTCTTTGTATATGTGTCTCTCACAGTAGAATGTTAGTTGCATGAGATCAGGAACTTTTCCTATTTTATTCACTATTATATATTTAGAACTAAAATTACTGTCTTGCATATAGTAGGTATTTAATAAAATAATAAATAATGAAATTTAAAAAGGGATAAATAAATTAGATAAAAGGGAAAATTAGAAGCAAATGTACTTGCATTTAAATATCTTTTTTGTTGTTTTGTTTTCCTTATCTTTACCCTTTACTTTTCTGTTTTCAGAATATGAGTGATGCTATGGCAATCTTGCACAAACTACAGACAGGCTTGGATGTAAATGTAAAATTCACTGGTGTTCGAGTGTTTGAATATACACCAGAATGCATAGTATTTGATCTTCTTGATATTCCTTTGTACCATGGATGGTTAGTGGACCCTCAGGTAAGTTGAAAATTTTAAATTATGTAAACACAAATTTAGTAAAATGCTACTAATCTGGCATATTAAATCTAGATTTATATTTTCCGATACTTACATTTTTGCATTTTTACCTGGAGCCAGATTGAGAGATTAAGGGAAGAGCCCTCCAGACTGCTAAACCTGCCCAAGCCCAAGACTTCTGATTGTAACTTCAGGGAGTTAGGAGTCGACTACAAAGTTGAGTCCACATCCTCACAAACACTTATTGTTTGTATTTTTTTTTTTATTATAGTCATCCTAATAGGTGTCAAGTTATATCTCATTGTGGATTTGTTTGTATTTCTCTGATGATTAATGATGTTGAACATTTTTTCATATGCTTATTGGCCATTTGTATGTTTTCTTTGGAGAAATGTCTGCAGATCCCTTCCCATTTTTAATTAGGCTGTTTGTCTTTTCATTATTGAGTTGCGGGAGTTCTTTATATGAGGGGGGACCCAAAAAAACCCAGAATTTATTTATAAAAATTTTTTTATTTATTCTTACATGTTTGAACTTCAGTCACCTTCAAAGTACTCTCCATTTGATGCAATACACCTACTGAGACTCTTTTTCCACTGCTCAAATCAGTTTTTGAACTCATCAATTTTGTGGTCATTTATTGCTTCTGCCATTTTTTGTTTCAGCTCTTCTCCATCAGCAAAACATTTCCCTTTGAGGACTGTTTCATATAGGGAAAGAAAAAAAAAGTCATTCAGGTCAAAATTGGGTGAATAAGGAGGGTGGGGCTCAGGGGTCATGACATTTTTGGTCAAAAACTATGAACACTCAGTGAAGTATGGGCAGGCATGCAGGTAAATCAAACACCCATCATGAGATGGGCAAAAGCATTGAAAGAGTCTTCGAAGAAATTCACTGAGGCCGAACGCAGCCTCTGAAAACACCAGCTGGTACACTGATACAGATGGGTTTCTAGAACACTTACCTAACGTGGGAAGTCTTTCCTACAAGGGCTCATCCTCCAGAAGATAATTCTGTGGTTTGTTTTGAGGGATCCCCCTTGTATATCTACATATGTGTCTTCTCAGATACACGATTTGCAAATTTTTCTCCCAATCTGTGAGTTGTCTTTTCACTTTATGATGTCTTTTAAAGAACAAAGTTTTTAATTTTAATGAAGTCCAATTTAAGTTTTTTTCTTCTGTTGATTATGGTTTTTGTGTCCTACCTAAGAAGACTGCCCAACCCAAACTCACAAGGATTTACCCCTATATCTTCTTCTATAATTTTATAGTTTTAGTTCTTAGGTTCAGGTGTATGATTCATTGTGAGCTGATTTTTGTATATGGCTTGAGGAAGTGATCCAACTTTATTCTTTTGCCATGAATGTCTACTTGTCCTAGCACCATTAGTTAACAAGATTATTCTTTCACCCCATGAATTATCTTGGCACTTAGAGTGATCTTTGTAAAATAAACCCTCTCCTTTATCCCTATTCCCTCCTTCTTTCCTTAAAAGTCCTGAGTGAAACTAAAACAAGATGCAAAATCCTTATTAGAGTTTTTATGGTAAGGCTGCATCATCTAGACTTTGTTTATCTGTCCAAATTTACCTCATATTAATGCTCCCCTGCTTTACTACATCCAGCAATACTGCCTTTCTGTTCTTCAGACATCTCAAGCTCATTCCTTTTTCAGTGTTTGTGCTACATATATCCCCAGTGTGGAACATTGTTTTCCTATCCCAACACATTGTTCTCCCAGATCTTCACATTTCTGGTTCCTCATTACTCAGGCCTTAGGTCATATATCACATTGTTAGAAAAATCTTCCTCGACCAACTTGTTGAAATTAGTCACCGTCGATTTCCCTGGTCATTTCTTTTTCCATGACCCTATTTGATTTTCTTTACCACTTACTTGGAATTATTATTTATTTCTTTACTTGATTGACTGTCATTGCCCACTGGAATGTTTGTTTTATGAGGGCTAGGCTCTTATTTCTCATTGTTTAGAAAAGTGCCTGGCACACAGTAGGTTCTCAATAATATTGACTGATGGAATGAAGCATGCATGCAAGCAAGCAAGCATGCAAGCAAGCATGCACTAACTACAAGGAAGGAGAGATTATAATAGCAAGGACTTCACAATGTATTTTTTGATCCCTATCCATTGGTAATAGCAACTGGTATTCTGGGCAGTGAAAGGAGGTTTATTATAAGCAGGGTATCTGTATCTTTATTGACACTCTGTCTCTAAGAATATCACTGAAAAGTCTAATGCCCAACATTTTACACATCCATGGTGAGCCACATTGGGTCCTGGAAGATGATAATGCCAGGTAGCCTAGATTCTTGAGAATAAACTAATGGCCTGAGGAACTTAAGCCTAAATTCTTAAAAAATTGAATTTAGATCATCCTTCTCTGACTGACAACAGCAGAAATGAGATATTTAGCATGCTGAAAGAAGACAAATGCTAAACTATAATCCTGTTCCCAGAAAAATATCTTGCAAGAATGGAGGAAAATTAAGTCATTTTTTAGATTAATTAAACTAAGATAATTTCCTGCCAGTAGATCATCATTAATGGAAATTCTAAACAAAGATTTTGGGAAGGAAAGTAATCCCAGATAGAAGAAAGAATGAATGGAGAGAAAATAATATGATAAATACATGGATAAATATAAATGTTGACTGCATCAGATAACATTTTGGGGTTTATGTAAAGAACATTAGCATATGTAAAAAAACATGAATTTGAAGAAAAGTAAAGTATATTGAGAGCCTATAATTAGTTATTCAAGAAGAGGTTATTAACTTCTGACTTAGATATAGCAGGAGCAGATGTTATAGTTTCTATAACTTCTCTGTCCAATATGGTAACCAAGTTGGGGCTATTTAAATTGATTTAAGAATTTAGTTCCTGAGTTGCACTAGACACATTTCAATTGCTCATTGGCTAGTGAATATTTTATTAGGCAACACAGATTTGGAATATTTCCATTATTATAGAATGTGCTGTTGGATAATGCTCTTTTAGAGTAACTATGAAATGAATAGAAAGCATAGTGGGTAACTTCTGTATTAGTAGAAGAGGGGGAAATTAATCAGTCCAAAAAAGAAGGAAGAAAGGAGAGGTAAATGAATATTGAATTGATGGAAAGAGAGAATGGCAAATTTAATAACTCCAAATATATGAATAATTATAGTAAGTGTAAATAGAACTAAGTTATAGTAAGTGTAAATAGAACTACAAATATATGAATAATTATAGTAAGTATAAATAGAGTTAAAAGACAGTGATTCTGAGGATGGATTAAGCTATATAGGGCCTGTCCAGAAAGTATCCATCCATGTAATATGAAAAAGAGACATTTATTGAAGAAGATACAAGAAACATTGTACACAGGACAATGATGCCTCAGTCCCCTTCAAAGTAGGCACTTTGGGACCTCACACAGTTCTCCCAGTCACTATCAGCTACACCGTTGTAGTTTCCTGAATCTCATCAATGGTCTGAAATCTCTTCCCTTTCAAAAGTGATTTTAGTTTTGGATAAAGCCAGAAGTCACAGGGCACCGAATCTGGGCTATAGGGCTGAGTCACCTGTGTGATTTGATGTTTCACAAAAAAATTCTGTGCGAGGCATGATGCATGAGCGGATGCGTTGTGATGAAGGTGCCAATCACCAGTTTCCCATACCTGTGGTCTTCTAAAGCATCTAAATAGTTTCTGTGGAAAAACTATAAAAGCTTAATGCAAAATTTGGTGCAGATTCACTGCTCTACTCATTTAATCATTTTGAATACGATGGCCACACAGTACACATGCTCACTCAATGGCATCTAACACCCCCACTGACTAGTACGGTGAAGTAGTGGTCACTGTTTACGTTTGTGCATTCCAGTCCACTCTCCTTGGCTGCCAGGTTAAATCAATGTCATGCAAACCATTCCCAGAAAAACTATACCCATTATATTAACAATGGGTATAGTTTTTCTGGATAGACCTCATATATATGTATACATTTGCTGTTTACCAGAGACATATATAAAACAGTATGAAGTTAAACAGAAAGTTTACAAGTAAAAAAGAGGAAAAGAACATATTCCATGTAATTGTTCATCAAAAGAAAGCTGGTATACCTATAGTAATTTCAGAAAGAATAGACTTAAACTTTAAGTCAAAAAGCATTACTAATGATAGATTGTTTAATTTGCTGAAAAGATATAATCATTTAAAATTTGTATGTGCCTGGAGATACCTGGAAAGTAAAAATCCTGATTGGCTTCATTCCTTGGATCCAGGGGAACTGTTGCAAAGAGTAAAGGTCAGTTTTTGACAATGAAAAATAAAATTTGTATGCATCAAATAACATAACCTCAAAGAACATAAAGCAAAATTCAATAGAATTATTAGAAGAACTAGATTATCATACTAGAAGATTTTAATATACCTTTCTTTATAATTGTTAAAAGCAGGAAAGAAAACCTAGCATACATACATCCTTTTAAAAAATTTAATAAACTTTTAAATTTTTGAATAATTTCAAAAATAGGAGGGTTGCAAACATTACAGAAAATTCCTGTGTACTTTTTACCCACTTTCTCCAAATCTTATGTAACCATAGTACATGTGTCAAAACTTAGAAATTTAATATTAGTACATTACTATTAAATATATTACAGTATTTTACATTTCACCAATTATTACACTGATTTTTTTGTTGTTTTTCCAGAATCCAATCCAGGGTAGACATTGCATTTTATCATTCTATCTTCCTACCCTCCTCCTGTCCATGATATTTTTCAGTCTTTTATGTTTTTCATAAATGTGATTATACATTCTCTTTACACACATGAAAATTTAGTTTTCAAGCTTGAGTTTATATAGATATCATTGCTCTCTAAAGTAAATTATAGTTTCAATACAACCCCAAACAAAATCCCAGCAGATTTGTGGGAGTAGTTATGGAATGTGAAAAGTTGATTCTACAATTTACATAGTAATGTAAAAGGCTAGGAATAGAAGCCAAGATATTCTTGAAGCAGAATAAGTAGGACAACTTGCTTTTTCAGATACAAAATATTTTAAACATTGTAATTAAGAATTAGACCAATGACAGAGAATAGAGAGGCCAAAAAGACAGTGAATATATAGACAGAAATAGCTCACTGTAGAGTAATGAGGCAAAGGCAGTCTTTTCAATAAAAGGTGCTAAGATAATTAGATATGTAATTATTTAGCCATTTATGTAGCTAATTAAAATTTGTAATTAGATAGCCAATTAGAAATAAATGAAATTTTACCCCAAATCACACCATGAAACTCTATTCCATACGCATTTATGTTTAATTGTAAAAGATAAAAATGCATGAGTTTGAAAATGTTTTTAACCTTAATAATAGGAAGAAAATCCTAAAATGATACAAATGCATTAACTATGAAGAATATTGGTAGAACATAACTACATTAAAATTGAGAACTTGTATTTGTTTAAAATCCAAAGAGAATGTAAAAGTAAGCCACAGAGTAGATGACTGCAACTTATATAATGAATAAAAGATTAATAATCGGAAGGCATAAAAAGCTCCTACAAGTAATTTTTTAAACTATAGACCACCCAGTAAAAAAGGAACAAATGACTTGAACAAGCATTTCACAAAAATAGATGTACAATGGCCAGTGAACTTATGAACTAGTCATCAGGGAAATGCAAATTAAAAACAAAATGGGATAGCACTATATGCACATCGGAATGGCTAACATTTAAAAGTCTGACAATACTACATTTTGGAAAAGATACATACACAATGTTGAAAATTGTTATTCCCTGCTGAAGAGAATATAAATTGGCTGTCTACTTTGGAAAGCATCTTGGAACTATCAAGTAAAGTTGAGGATAAGCATATCCTCAGACTCAGAAATTTGAGAAGGCATATTCCCTAGAGCAGCGGTCCCTAACCTTTTTGGTACCATAGACTGGTTTTGTGGAATACAGTTTATCCATGGACCAGGATGGTAGGGGAGACAAGAGGCAGAGCTCAGACACTAATTCAAGTGAAGCTTTGCTCACTTGCTGCTCACTGCCTGCTGTGTGGTCTGGTTCCTAACAGGCCACGGACTGGTACAGGTCCATGGCCCAGGAATTGGGGACCCCTGCCCTAGAGAAATTCTTGATATGTGTAACAGGATAAATGTATAAGAATGTACATGGCACTATTATTTGTCATAGCCCCAAGTGAAAACAATTTAGCCATCCAAAGATGAATGAGTAAATATATTACATGGTCAAAATGGCAGCATAGGTAAACATGGTTCACCTCTTTGCACAACCACATCAAAATTACAACTAAGCTGTAGAACAACCATCACTCAGAACTGTCAGAAATTGAGTTGAATGGAATTCTGACAACAACAATAGGAGGTGCAGATGTGGGACAGGCTGGTCCCACATCCACTTGTGGTGGATAAAAACTCCTGAGGGGGATAGAATATTCCAAATAAAATGGAATGGCACCCAGTAGATAACTCAGAAATACATCTCAAAAGAGAGATCAAAGTAGCAGTTCCTCAAAAAGTGGTTTATGAGAATAACCAACTAAATACCAGCTGGACAGAAGCCTTATAACCACAGACAAACCGAAGAAACCACTTCACCACAATGTGACTGGTAGGGAGTGTGGAGAAGGTGTGAGAGGGCTGGCTGGGCTCCGATGAGTGGCAGGTGAAGTTCTAGACAGATATTTCAGAGGTCAAGGAGTTCCCCCCTGAGAAGTCAGGGGTCTAAACCCCAAGCTGGGGTCCACAGCACCAGAGCTGGAAAGGAACGCAGGTAATATCCAACTATGAAAAGCAGCAGGATTTCTGTCTGCCAGGGAAAGATGACTGAAGACACACAGAGCCTTCTAAAGAGCCAATGCACAAAATTTCATTTGCAGCCTCTTACCCTGGTTTCCAGCAGAGGAAGGGAAGAGTGGATCAGAGACACCTGAGGAGAGTCTGGGGCTGGTGGTTCTGGGGTAATCTACCAAGATCCCTATGCTGAGTCATTCCCCATACTGCAGAAGCCATCTTTCTCAGGCAAAGCACTCTTCTCCAGGTAGCATCAGCCTGAGAGGAAGCAATAGCCCTGCCACATCCTGTGGTTCTTAAGCCAGACTGCTGATCAAAGCTTGATTAAATTAACAACTGAGCCACTTAGCAGCTGATTAGTTTAACATGTAAGGTGGAAATACAAAGAAGCAGCCAAAATGAGAAGACAGACCCCAAATGAAAGAGCAAGAGAATTATCCAGAAGAACAAGATGAAATAGAGGCAAGCTATCTATCAGATAGAGAGTTTAGAGTAATGATTATAAAGATACTCAACAGTATGAAAAAAAGGACATAGAAATTATTTAAAAAAAAAATCAGAAATAAAGAATGCAATATCTGAGATAAGGAATAAACAGTAGGTTAGATGAAGCAGAGGCTAGAATTAGTGTTTTGGAAGACAAGGTAGAAGGAAAGCACCCAGGCAGAGCAGCAAAAAGAAAAAAATGTAAAAAAATGAGAGCTTAAGAAACATTTTGGACAACATGAAGCATAACAACATTTGTATCATGTAAATACCAGAAGGAAAAGAGTGAGCAAGGAATGAGAACCTATTTGAACAAATAATGACTGAAAACTTCCCTAATCTGGTGAAGGAAAAAAATCACACAAGTTCAGGAAGCTAAGAGAGTCCCAAACAAGTTGGACCCAAAGAGGCCTACACCAAGACACATCATAATTAAAATGACAAGGCTTGAAGACAAAGAGAGAATCCCAAAAGACACAATAGAAAGTAGGTAATTACCTACAAGGGAACACCAATTAGACTGGCATCAGATTACTCAGCAGAAGCATTTCGTTCCACAAGGGAGTGACATGAAATATTCAAGGTGATAAAAAGCAAGGACATACAATCAAGGCTGCTTTACCCATTGATTCTATCATTTAAAATCAAAGGAGATATAAGGAGCTTCCCAGACAAGAAAAGCTAAAAGAGTTTCTTAATAACAAACCAGTACTGCAACAAATGTTAAAGGGCTTGCTTTAGGGAAAAAAAAGAAGAAGAAGAAGAAAAAGAGAAAGGAAAAAAAGCCAGAGGAAAACGGTCTAAGAATAAAATAGCACTACACACATTCTCTATCAATAATCACCTTAAATGTAAATGGCTTAAATGCTCCAACCAAAAGACAGAGGGTAGCTGAATGGATAAGACAACAAGACCCATAAATATACTGCCTCTTAAAAGCCCATTTCACATCAAAAGATACAGGTAAACTAAAAGAAAAGGCTTGGAAAAAGGTATTTTATGAAAATGGAAAAGAAAAAAAAGCTGGGGTAGCAGTATTTACACTTGACAAAATAGACTTTAAAACAAAAGCTATAATAGACAAAGAGGACTCTACATAATGATGAAGGGAACAGTCCAGCAAGAGGATATAACCCTAGTCAACCTTTATGCACCCAACATGGGAGCACATTAATGCGTAAAGCAAATCTTGATGGACGTAAAAGGAGAGATCATCAGAAATAAAGTCATAATTGGCCATTTTAATACCCCATTGAACTTCCAGCCAAGGTGGAGGCGTAGGTAGATATGCTCCGCTTCCTTACACAACCAAAAGAAGGACAAAAACCAATTAAAAAAACAAACCACAACTGCCAGAAAATCAAACTATATGGAAGTCTGGCAACCAAGAAGTTAAAGAATAAACATTCATCCAGACTGGTGCTCCAGGACAAAGAAAAATGGCCCAAATGAAAGTTCTTTTTTTGGCTGAAAACTCCAGAAAAAGAACTAAGCAAGGAAGACATAACCAACCTATCAGATGCAGAGTTGAAAACACTGGTAATCAGGATGCCCACAGAAATTATTGAGGTTGGCCATAAAATAAAAGAAGTGAAAGCTATACAATCTAAAATAAAGGGAGCCAACAGTGAAGGTAAGAAAACCGGGACTCAAATAAAAGATTTGGATCAGAAGGAAGAAATAAACATTCAACCAGAATATAATGAAGAAACAAGAATTCAAAAGAAAAAGAATGAGGAGAGGCTTAGGAACATCTGGGACAACTTTAGACATTTCAACATCTGAATCACAGGGTTGCCAGAAGGAGAAGAGGAAAAGTAAAAAATTAAAAACTTATTTGAAAAAAATAATGAAGGAAAACTTCCCCAGTCTGGTGAAGGAACTAGACATACAAGTCCAGGAAGCTCAAAGAGTCCCAAAGAAGTTGGAACCAAGATGGAATATACCAAGACACATCATAATTAAATTATCCAAGATTAAGGATAAGGAGAGAATCTTAAAAGCAGCAAGAGAAAAGGAGAGCATTACCTATGAAGGAGTTCCCATAAGAGTATCAGCCAATTTCTCAAAAGAAACCCTACAGGGAAGAAAAGGGCTAAAAGAAGTCTTCAAAGTCATGAAAGGCCAGGGCCTACATCCAAGATTACTCTATCCACCAAAGCTATCATTTAGAATGGAAGGGCAGATAAAGTGTTTCCCAGATAAGGTAAAGTTAGAGGAGTTTATCATCATCAAGTCCTTACTATATGTAATGTTAAAAGGATTTATCTAAGAAAAGAAGAATATCAAAACTATAAACAGTAAAATGACAACAAACTCATAACTATCAACAACTGAACCTTTAAAAAAAAAACTAAGCAGACAACTACAACAGGAACAGAATCACAGAAATGGAGGTCCCATGGAGAGTTATCAGCAGGGAGGGGGAGGAGGGAGAATGAGGGGAAAGGTACAGGGAATAAGGAGTATAATTGGTAGGTAGAATATAGACAGGGGCAGGTTTAGAATAGTATAGGAAATGGAGGTGCCAGAGAACTTATATGTGTGACCCATGCACATGAACTAAGGTGGGGGAATGTTGAAGAAAGGGGGATTCAGGGTGGAGGGGGATAAAGGGGAGAAAAAAATGGAACAACTGTAATAGCATAATCAATACAATATTCTTAAAAAGAAAAAAGAAAAGAAAAAACACCTCTGAAATTTAATGGATAGATCTTCCCAGAATAAATTTGATAAGGAGACAGCAGCCTTAACAGTACACCAGATCAAATGGATTTAATTGATATCTTCAAATATTTATCCCCAAAGAGCAGAATATGAATACTTTTCAAGTGCACGTGGAATGTTTTCTAGGATACACCACATGGTGGGACACAAAAGAAATCTCAATGAATTTAGGAAATTGAAATCACATCAAGCATCTTCTCTGACCACAATACTATGAAACTAGAAATCAATCACAAGAAGAGTACTGAAAAACACACAAATACATGGAAGCTACATAACATGTTATTAAACAATGAATGGATCAACAATGAGATCAAGGAAGAAATTAAAAAGATACCTTGAAACAAGTGATAATGAGGACACAACAATCCAAAATCTGTGGGACACTGGGAAAGGAATCCTAAGAGGGAAATTCGTGGCATTTCCAGCCCATGTCAAAACACAAGAACAAGCTCAAGTAAAGAATGTAACTTCACACTTAAAGAAACTTAAAAAAGAACAACAGACAAAACCCAAAGTGAGTAGAACAAAGGAAATAACAAAGATTAGAGCAGAAATAAATGAAATATAGTCTAAAAAATGATACAAAAAAATCAATGAATCTAAAAGCTATTCTTTGAAATGATAAACATGATGGCCAAACCTTTAACCAGACTGCTCAAGAAAAAACAGAAAGGACCCAAATAAATAAAATCGGAAATGAAAGAGGAGAAATAACAACTGATACCAAAGGAATACAAAGTATTGTAAGAAAATATTATGAACAATTACATGCCAACAAAGTGGACAATCTGGATGAAATGTATAAATTCCTAGAAACATAAAGTCTTCCAAAAATAAATCAGGAAGAATCAGAGAATCCGAATAGACAGATTATACCTAATGAAATTGAAGCCATAATAAAAAAAAACTCCCAACAAACATAAGCTCTGGACCAGGTGGCCTCAGAGCTGAACTTTACCAAACATTCCACAAAGTAATACCTCTCCTTCTCAGACTATTACATAAAATTCAAGAGGATGGATGGCCCTCAGACTTCATTTTACGGGGCCAGCATTGTCCTTATTTCAAAACCAGATAAAGACACTACAAAGAAAGAAAATTATAGACCAATATCTCTGAAAAACATAAATGTTAAAATCCTCAACAGAGTATTAGGATACCCAATAAAGCAATGCATCAAAATGATCATACACCATGATCATGTGGCATTTATTCTGGGAATGCAAGGTTGGTATAACATTCACAAATCAATACATGTGATTCACCACATAAACAAAACAAAGGATTAAAAAAACACAATCATATCAATAGATGCAGAAAACCTTTGGATAAAATCCAGCACACATTTGTGATCAAAACTCTCAGCAAAGTGGGAATAGAAGGAACATACCTAAACATAACAAAGACCGTATATGGCAAACCCAGTGCCAGCATCATACTCACTGGGCAAAAACTACATGTGTTCCCCTTAATATCAGGAACAAGAAAGGGATGTCAGCCTTACCTCTCTTATTCAAGATAGCACTGGAAGTCCTAGTCACAGTAATCAGACAGGAAGAAATAAAAGGCATCCAAATTATTTGCAGATGACATGATACTGTACATAGATTCCCAAAGATTCCACCAAGAAACAACTAGAACTGATGAATTAATTCAGTAAAGTAGCAGGATACAAAATGAATATTCAGAAATCAGTTGTATTGTTATAAGCCAATAAGGAACTAACAGGGAAATTAAGAAAACAATCCCACTTACAATTGCTTCAAAAAGAATAAAATACCTAGGAATAAACCTAACCAAGGATGTAAAAGACCTGTACTCAGAAAATTATAAGACACTGAAGAAAGAAATTGAAAAAGGTGGAAGTAATTGGGAGCACATACCATGCTTATGAATAGGAAGAATTAACATCATTAAAATGTCCATACTACCCAAAGCAATCTATAGATTGAATGTAGTTCCTATCAAGACTCCAATGACATATTTCACAGAACTAGAATAAATATTTCAAAAATTTAGGACTTCCGGCCAAGATGGAGGCATAGGCAGACGCACTGTG
>PVKU01010421.1:0-52412 GCA_004027475.1 Anoura caudifer | reverse complement strand
CTTATTATATGAAATGTTAAAGGGACTTATCTAAGAAAAAGAAGATAAAAAATATGAACAGTAAAAAGACAGCAAACTCACAGGTATTAACAACCAGACCTAAAACAAAAGCCAACTAAGCAAATCACTACAACAGGAGCAGAAACACAGAAATGGAGATCACATGGAGGGTTAGCAATAGGGGAGAGGGAAGAGGAGAGAGGGGGACAAGGTACATAGAGCAAGTAGCATAGACGGTGGGTAGAAAATAGATGGGGGAGGGCAAGAATAGTGTGGGAAATGTAGAAGCTAAAGAACTTATGACACATGGGCATGAACTAAAGGGGGGAATGTGGGTGGGAGGTGGTGTGCAGGGTGGAGGGGAATGAAGGGGGGAAAATGGGACAACTGTAATAGCATAATCAATAAAATATAATTAAAAAATAATGCAGAGGCAATAATACCTAAAGAAAGTGGGAAAAATGGAATGATAGCTAAAATGTTAATAATGCAGATTAAACTTAAAAGTATGTCTTGTCTGAGGTATCATTGGTAAATATGTTTTCCCATATGGTTGGTTCTCTTTTAATTTTAACACTGTTTTCTTTACCCATGCAGAAACTTTTTATTTTGATGAGATCCCATTTGTTTATTCTTTCCTTTATGTCCCTTGCTTTAGGGAGGGGATAGTGGGGGGTGGAAGGGGGAAGGGTTTTCAGGAACATCTATAAAGGACACATAGGTAAACCAAAGGTTGATAGGATTGAGGTGGGAGATGGGGATGGATGGGGAGGGGGGACTGCTGGGGAGAAATGGAGACAGCTGTACTCGAACAACAATAAAAAATACGTAAAAATAAATTAAAATTAAAAAATAATATGTCATGTAGCAGCTTCTGCTTTTAGCTAAAATGAATTAATACAAACTTAATTTGACCTTCCACTTGAAACAGGTAAAAGTTGGGACAAAACAAATGACACACTTTTTTTCAAGACACTGGACATCAGCTAATGAAGGACAGTTTCTTCTGACAGATGAGAAATAAGTAAGGTAAATTCTCTGATTACCCAAGGGGTAATCACATAAAGCCTTGAGGGAGTTTTCAGGCCATAGTACAGGGAAAAAGAACTGAGGCAGACACTGGTGGACTTCCTGTGATAAGGAGATAGAGCTGGGTGTCCAAGGAAACCAGATCAGCTAGAGGTGACAGGGTAGAGTATTGGGCAAGAGAGAGTTCCACAGAGGGAACTTCAAATATCTGCATTAGTACATGCATATGAGAAGGCAATCCAAGGCTAGAGAAAGAACCACCTGAAGTGCTAGATGAAACAATATCTGATGCTCACACAGAAAGGGAACTAGATTCTATTGCTACTAGCCAGACTGGAAACCTTTACACATTATAAGACACTGGAAAAAAAAGGTCTTACCTTGATAGTGAGAAATAATTAGCCCCAGATTAAACAAATCTATGATCCCACGTAACAAATTTTAAAAGCAAGACTGTAAAAGATCATTCTGTTTCCAAATATCTTACCTATGTCCCTAACAAAGTGAAGAGTATTTACAGAAATGTAAAAATAGCCAGCATGGGAGAGGCACTTCTGGCATGGTGGTGTAAGAATCTTCATAAAATCAATGAGAACATGGGCAAAAAATTATTCAAAATGACATTTTTAGAGCTCTGGAAATTAATCAAAGGCTTGCAACAGCCTGAGAATAATTTATTCCAGAAAACTTGTTAAATCTCAAGTGGAGCAGGGAAGATTTTTACTCACTCTAGTCTTGTTGCCTGCTCTCTAGATTTATGGTAGCCTTGAAAACCTGCAACCTCAGAACCACAGTAACTGGAAAAAAATCAGTAGCCTCTTAGCCATTGCAGATGGCAGAATGGGTTTGGAATTCCCCAACTGCCCATGCCCAGAGAGCTGCCACTATTTGAACTGTCTGACAAATCTCTGGAAAGCTCCATTCTCAGGGTTTGTCTTTATATAACCTTACTTCAGAGACTTTTTAGTGAGGAAAACCATATTCCCCAGGTTATCCAAAAAATCAGGTGAAAATTTTTAACACTATACTTCCCTGAGGTATTTGGGGCAAACAAGAGGCTGACCAAAAAATTAAGAGTAGAATATACTGAGTGAGATGTCCATAGAGTACTTTGAATAACTCTGAAATTTTCCTCAGAATCAAAAGTAATGCACATATGCAGGGCTGTGTATATGTCCAGAATACCTAAGAAGGGGCTTTCTCTTATATAAACTAACCATGAGACTCTGCACATTTAGTAATTGAGGTTAAGGAATAATTGTTAAATGACAGGGCATTGAAGGCTTGTCCCAACATATAGAGAACCCCTTGGGAAAAGGTGGGGGAATTAGCAGTTCAAGAAATTTAAGTAAATATCTGTCCAGGCTGACAACTGTTGGGAGTGGGGGTGGGGCTGAGGAGGAGGAATTGAGCAAAAATGAAAAAAAGTAGAAAGAAAAAGATATTGAAAGATGAAAAAATAAATCTCTGTCCAATCATTAACTGAAAATTAAGCTAACTAAGCAGAGACTTCAGTTGCCACACTTAACAGAGAATACAAACTTTACATACTTGGTCCAGCAAATTCACTACATAAATAAACAGAAGCAACAAATTACTATAGCGGTAATAAAACTGAAGAGGGGAGCAATATGATTTATATAGCTGCCATATCATACTATTTGAAATGTCCACTTTTCAGAAAAAATTCTGGACACACAAATAAACAAGACAGTATGGCTCATATATTGGAACAATAAACCAGTCAATAGAAAATATCTCAAAGGACCCTGATCAGCTTGGCTCAGTTGGTTATTATACCACAAAGTGAAAGGTCATGAGTATGATTCTTGATCAGGGCACATGCCTGGGTTGCTGGTTAAATCCTTGGTTGGGGTGCATATGAGAAGAAACCAATTGATGTTTCTCTCACATCAATGTGTCTCCTCTTTCTTCTACCCTTTTCCTCTCTCTAAAAATAAATAAATAAAATCTTAAAAGGAAAGAAAATATCCAAAAAGAAGCCCCAAAATTGCACTTGTAGGCAAAGACTTTAAATCAGCTATTATAAATATATTAAATAAATGACAAGAAACCATGGCTAAAGGATTAAAAATATGAGGATACTGTCTTATCAAATAATACCAATAGAGAAAAATTATTAAAAAGAAACAACATATATTTAAAAATTTGAATCTAAAATAACTAAAATGAAAAATACACTAGAGGGGTGTAACAGCAGACTCTGAGCTGACCATTGAAATAGAAAAAAATAAGAATGTGAAAAAGTGAACAGAGCTACAGAGATTTGTGGGACACAACTAAGTGCACCAACACACACATAATGGTAGTTTTAGAAAGAGAAGAAATAAAAAGTGGCAGAAAAATATTTTAAAATAATGACAAAAACTTTTGCAAATTTTACAGAAAAAAACATTGATCTGCATATAAGAAGAAGCTCAGCAAATTTGTGTACAATAAACTCAAAGAGATACACACCTAGACACATCATATTAAAAGTGTCACAAGAATCTTGAAAGCTGCAAAAGAGAAGTAAACTCATTATGTGAAGTTTCCTTAATAAAATTAACAACTTATTTTTCATCACATACAATTGATGGCAGAAGTTGTTGGGAGATGTATTCAAGGAACTGAAAACAAAAGACTATCAACAAAAATATTCTATATCCAGCAAAGCTATTCTTCAAAAATAAAGGGCTCTGGCTGGTGTGTCTCAACGGATTGAGCTCCAGACTGCAAACCAAAGGGTTGCTGGTTTGATTCCCAGTCAGGGCACATGCCTGGGTTGCAGGCCAGGTCCTCAGTAGGGGGTGTGTGAGAGGTGACCAAATATTGATGTTTGTCTCTCTGTCTTTCTCTCTCCCTTATCCTCTGTCTAAAAAAGTAAATAAATAAAATCTTAAAAAAATTAAAGGGATATGAAGACATTCCCAGATAAACAAAAACTGATTAGACTTGCCCTATAAGAAATTTTATAAAAGGATTCTATGAGCCTGAAATAAAAGTGTACTGCATGGTAATGTCAATGTATATAAAAATAAATAGTGCTAGTAGAAGAAATACATATATAAATTAAAAAGAGAGTATACACTGGTAACATCAGAGGAATGCTGGTGTGAGAACTCTCCTTGGTCTCTTCCCTTGAAATTTCAACAGTTGAAATAGCTGTAAGTAAGCAAAGAATTTTCTACTGAATGCATAAACACATCTAAGAAATTCATGCATTGAAACATAAAAAGTGGGCAAGAGGGAGTGAACCAGAGAGGTGAGAAGAAAGAAGGGCTGAGACAAGCAATGGATACAGCTTTGCGTTTGGGACCTCATGGGGAACCTTTACCTGGAGAGAAGAAAAATCCAGTTTTGTCTGATGCTCCCTTCAGCCGAGAGGAGCAAAGATATTTATTTGGTGGAATATTTTTTAGGAGTGAGCACTATGAGCTGTGGCTGAACCCAGAGACCTGGACAAGGACACAGCATGGGGGTTCAACCAAGGCTGTCAGTTGTTGGGCAGGTGGCATTCCAGACAGAGAAACAAAACCAAAGAGCACTGCTGCACATAGTCTCCCAAAGCTTATCTCCCTTTGCCCGTGGTTGCAAAGCACATTATCTGCAAACTCAAGAACTGGTATTATTACACAATCGCTTTTATCCCTTAGCAAAAGGGTCACTCTGTGACCAGTCCAAGGTTTGGGACAGAAGAGGGACCATGCAGAGGTCTGAGGTTGCCTTTACCAGAAGGGCAAAACAACAAAGAATTAGTTGGTTTCTCCAACCCAATCCACCCATTCGCTAGACTGATGGTAGGGTCTTGCTGCAGAAGGCAGCAACGGGATTTCAAAGAGCTAAAAACAAACAAACAAACAAGCAAACAAACTTGTGATTCAGCACCACCTACTGGAAAATAATAGAAAGACTTCTTGGTATTAATCTGCTAGAGAAATTCCACTCATAGATGCCTTGGCAAAGAAGAAAACCATCAAAATATTTTAAATAACTAACGTAGGAAGGCAGCTCAGAAAGAAACTTAAAAATCTCCCCAAGAACAAATTTAAATGCATGCAAATATGTGGTATAAATGACAGAGAATTCAAGATTACAGTTCTGAAAATACTCAATGAGATGTGTAAAAGTACAGACAGGCAATTTATTGTACTCAGACAACAAATCAACAAACAAAATGAATCCTTTCCCAAAGAAATTCAAATTTTTAAAAATAACCAAACAGAATTTCTGTAGATTAAGAATTTATGATATATCAAAAACGAGCTAACAAACATAGGAGGTAGAGCAGACCAGATGGAAGAAAAGATTAGTGATATTGAAGACAAAAATCTAGAAATGACAGAGGGAAGAAGAGAATTTAAGCATTAAAAATTGGAAGAACTTAACAAGAAATATCTAACTCTATCAGAATGGACAATATAAAAATAATAGGCATACCAGAAGACAAAGAGAGGGAGAAGGGAATGCAGAGCCTACTCAAACATTCTCATAGGTTATGAGAATTTCCAAAACCCATGGAAATTGCTAGATCCTCAAATCCAAGAAGCAAACAGAACTCCTATTTACCTCAATCCAAAGAAGACTTCTCCAAGATACATCATATTAAAACTGTCAAAAATTAATGACAACGAGAATTATCAAGGTAGCCAGGAAAAAGAAGAAAGTAACCTACAAAGAAAAGCCCATTCAGTTATCATCAGACTTCTCAGCAGAAACTTTATAAGCAGAAGAGAGTGGAACTGAATGTCCAAAGTACTGAAAGAGAGAAATTACCAGCCCAGAATAATACATCCAGAGAAATTATTCTTTAAATATAAAGAACAAAAAAATACTTTTCCAGACATACAGGAGCTGAGGGAATTTATCACCAGAAGACCACCATTGGAAGAAACATTCAAGGGGGTTATTCTACCTGAAACTTAGAGCAAAAGGTCACAATACTATGAGTAAGATCACCAAAAAATCTTAGAGCATAAACAAGGATAATTTGTGACAACAAAAATGAAAAAGGGGGGTTAAAGATCTAAATATGTAAAGGGAGAGTAGAGATCAGATGCATTCAAAAAGAAAACGGACTACTGAATATATAAGACTTTCTTTTTAATAAAGCTAACAGTAATCACACACAAAAAAAACACCTCAAAACTGAGAGACATAGCTTAAAAAAGAAGAAACAGAAGAAAAAAATAAAAATACCACCAAGCAAAAACAACAGTCAGAAACACAAAGAAAAAGAACAAATGGAGGCACACAGCTGCCAGAAAACAACAGACAAAATGGCTATAAGAAACCCTCATACATCAATAATTACTCTAACTGCAAATGGACTGCATTCACCGATACAGAGTAGCAGATTGGGTCAAAAACAAAACCCAACCATATGCTACATCCAGAAGACAAATCTAAGCTGCAAAGTGAAAGTTAAACTCAAAGTGAAAGTGTGAAAAATTATTTTCCAAACAATTAACATCCACAGAAAAGCAGGTGTGGTCAGACTTATATCAGATAAAATAGGTTTCAAGGTAACAAAGGTAATAAAAGACAAAGATAGACATTTCATAATGATAATGGGACATTACATCAAGAAGACATAACTCTTACTTTTTATTTTTTTAAATTTATTTTAATTGTTGCTCTTGTACAGTTTTCTATCTTTTGCTCCCATCCCAGACCACCATCCCAGTCCTCCCTACCTCCCTCCCATTCCCACCCCCCTAGTTTTTATCCATGTGTCTTTTGTCATTATTCCTGTCATTAACCCTTCCCCTTTGTCATTAACCCTTCCCCTTTTCCACTGATCTTCCCTCCCCTCTCCCCTCTGGTGACTGTCACTCTGTTCTAAATTTCAGTGTCTTTGGTTATATTTTGCTAGTTTGTTTGTTCTGTTGATTAGGTTCCTGTTAAAGGTGAGATCATATGATATTTGTCTTTCACTTCCTGGCTTATGTCACTTAGCATAATGCTCTCCAGTTCCACCCACACTATTGCAAAGGGTAGAAGCTCCTTCTTTCTTTCTGCTGCATAGAATTCCATTGGGTAAATGTACCACAGTTTCTTGATCCATTCATTTACTGATGGGCACCTAGGTTGCTTCCAACACTTGGCTTTTGTAAATTGTGCTGCTATGAACATAGGGGTGCATAGGTTCTTTTGGACTGGCATTTCAAGGTTCTTAGGATATAATCCTAGCAGTGGGATTGCTCGGTCAAAAGGTAGATCTATTTTTAGTTTTCTTAGAAAATTCCATACTACTTTCCACAGTGGTTGTACCAGTCTGCAATCCCACCAACACTTCACTAGGGTCCCCATTTTTCCACAACCTCTCCAACACTTGTTGATTGTTGCTTTGTTTATGATGGCCATTCTGACTGGTGTGAAGTGGTATCTCACTGTGGTTTTAATTTCATCTCTCTGATAGCTAGCGATATCAAGAATCTTTTCATGTGTCTCTGGATCCTCTGAATGTCCTCCTTGGAGAAGTGTCTGATCAAGTCCTTTGCCCATTTTTTAATTGGGTTGCTTGTCTTCTTAGAGTGGAGTCGTGTAAGTTCTTTATATACTTTGGAGATAAAACACTTGTCTGAGGTATCATTGGCAAATATGTTTTCCCATACACTTGGTTCTCTTTTTATTTTAACACTGTTTTCTTTAGCCATGCAGAAGCTTTTTATTTTGATGAGATCCCATTTGTTTATTCTTTCCTTTATGTCCCTTGCTTTAGGGGACATATCAGTAAAAATGTTGCTGCGTGAAATATCTGAGATTTCCTGCCTATGTTCTCCTCTAGGACTTTAATGGTATCGCGGTTTATATTTAAATCTTTTATCCACCTTGAATTTGTTTTTGTGTATGGTGTAAGTTGGTGTTCAAGTTTCATTTTTTTTTGCACGTAGTTTCCAGTTTTCCCAACATCACTTGTTGAAGAGGCTACTTTTATTCCATTTTATGTTGCTGCCTCCTTTGTCAAATATTAATGGACTGTAGAGACTTGGGTTTATTTCTGGGCTCTTTATTCTGTTCCACTGGTCCATGTGCTTGTTTTTGTGCCAGTACCAGGCTGTTTTGATTACAGTGGCCTTGTAATACAGTTTGGTGTCAGGTATTGTGATCCCTTGTACTTTGCTCTTCTTTCTCAAAATTGCTGCAGCTGTTTGAGGTCATTTATGGTTCCATATAAATTTTTGAAGTGTTTGTTCTGTCTGTGAAATATGCAATTGGTAATTTAATAGGTATTGCATTGAATCTGTAAATTGCTTTGGGTAGTATGGACATTTTGATGATGTTAATTCTTCCAATGCATGAACACAGTATATGTTTCCATTTTTTTGTGTCTTCCTTGATTTCTTTCTTCAATTTTGTGTTTTGTTTTGTTTTGTTTTGTTTTGTTTTCTGTGTACAGATCCTTTACCTCTTTGGTTAGGTTTATTCCTAGGTATTTTATTTTTCTTTTTGCTATATCGAATGGGATTTTTTTCTTGATTTCTGCTTCTGCTGTTTCATTGTTGGTATACAAAAATGCCTTTGATTTCTGTATATTGATTTTGTATCTGCCTGTTTGGCCAAATTCATTTATTAGGTTGAGCAGCTTTTTGGCCGATTCTATAGGATTTTCTATGTACAATATCATGTCATCTGCAAATAATGATAGTTTTGTTTCCTCCTTTCCAATTTGGATGCCTTTCATTTCCTTTTCTTGTCTAATCACTGTGGCTAATACCTCCAATACTATATTGAATAGAAGTGGTGAAGGTGGACATCCTTGTCTTGTTCCCGATCTTAGTGGAAAAGATTTTAATTTTTGCCCATTGAGTATGATGTTGGCTGTAGGTATCTCATATATGGCCTTTATTATGTTGAGGAATGCTCCCTCAATTCCCACTTTGCTGAGTGTTTTTATCATAAATGGGTGCTGTACCTTATCAAATGCTTTTTCTGCATCTATTGATATGATCATGTGATTTTTGTCTTTGCTTTTGTTTATGTGATGTATTACATTTACTGATTTGTGAATATTGAACCATCCTTGCATCCCTGGGATGAATCATACGTGGTCATGGTGTATGATCTGTTTAATGTATTTTTGAATGTGGTTTGCCAATATTTTGTTGAGGATTTTAGCATCTATGTTCATCACTGATATGGGCCTTAAGTTTTCCTTCTTTGTTATTTATTTATCTGCTTTGGGGATTAGAGTGATGCTCGCTTCATAAAAAGAGTTTGAGAGTCTTCCATCATTTTGGATTTTTTGAAAAGTTTGTGAAGGATAGGGGTTGGCTCTTCCTTAAATGCTTTGTAAAATTCTCCTGTGAAACCATCTGGTCCAGGGCTTTTGTGTGGGGGTAGATTACTGCTTCAATTTCATCTGCTGTTATTGGTTTGTTGAGGTTTTCTGCTTCTTCTTCCTTGAGTTTTGGGAGATTATATTTTTCTAGAAACTTGTCCATTTCACCTAGGTTTTCAAATTTCTTGGTATACAGTTCTTCATAGTAATTTCTTAAAATCCTTTGTAGTTTTGTGGTGTCAGTTGTAATCTCTCCTCTTTCATTTCTGATTGTGTTCATTTGTGTCTTCTGTCTTTTTTTCTTGATGAGCCTGCTTAAAAGCTTGTCAATTTTGTTTATCTTTTCAAAGAACCAGCTCCTGGATTCATTTATCCTTAGAATTGTGCTTTTAGTCTCCATGTCATTTAATTCTGCTCTGATCTTGGTTATTTCCTTCCTTCTACTTGCTCATTTCCTTCCTTCTACTTGCTCTGGGCTGTCTTCATTGTTGTTCCTCGAGTTCTTGTAGGCATAGCGTTAGGCTGTTTGTTTGAGATGTTTCTATCTTTTATGTAGGCCTGTACCATGATGAACTTCCCTCTCTGGACTGTCTTTGCTATGTCCCATAAGTTTTGGGTTGTTCTGAGTTCATTTTCATTTGTTTCCAGAAACTTTTTGATTTCTTCCCTAATTTCATTCTTGACCCATTCATTGTTTAATAGCATGCTATTCAATCTCCATGATTTTCAGTGTTTTGGGTTTTTTCCCTTGGGGTTGGTTTCTAGTTTCAGTTCCTTGTGGTCAGAGAAAATGTTTGGTATGAGTTTAGTTTTCTTGAATTTGTTGAGGCTTGTTTTGTGTCTTATCATGTGGTCTAGCTTTGAAAATGTTCCATGTGCATTTGAAAAGAATGTGTACTTAACTTCTTTGGGATGAAGGGCTCTATATATATCACTTAAGTCCATTTCATCTAGGGCATTGTTCAATGCCACAATATCTGTGTTGATGTTTTGTTTGGAAGATCTGTCCTTTTTTGACAGTGGGGTGTTAAAATCCCCTACTCTAATTGTGTTTCTGTCAATATCTTTCTTGAAGTCCTCTAAGATTTTCTTGATGTATTTAGGTGCTCGTATGTTGAGTGCATATATATTTACGATGTTTATGTCTTCTTGGTGGATTCTTCCATTGAGTATCATGAAGTGACCTTCTGGGTCCTTCTTTATGGCCCTTCTTTTGAAGTCTATTTTGGATGACATGAATATTGCTACCCTGGCTTTTTTTTCCCTGTCCATTTGCTTGGAAAATTTGTTTCCAGCCCTTCACTTTGAGTCTGTGTAGGTCTTTTGTCCTGAGGTGGGTCTCTTGTAGGCAGCATATTTGTGCGTTATGCTTTCTTATCCATTCGGCTATTCTATGTCTTTTTATTAACACTTCTTTATATAAATGCATCCAATCAGGGAGCACCAAAATATATAAAAACAATTACTTGCAGAACTAAAGGGAGAAATAGACCATAAACAATCATAGTTAGGAAGCTGAATTTTCCCTCAACAGCTCTAGATTGATCATCTAAACAGAAAAATCAATCAATAAATATTGCTCTTACAGGACAAATTATAGTAAGTGTACATAATTGATATATACAGAGCCCTTTTTTCCAGAGCCTCAGATTATTCATTCTTCTTAAGTGCACATGTTACAGTCTCAAAGATAAACCATGTGTTTGTTCATAAAACTTGCCTCAACAAATATACAAAGATTAAAATTATAACAAGTATGTTCTCTGATTTGAAATTAGAAATAAGCAGCTAAAAGGAAGTAAAGAAACACACAATTATCTGAAGATTAAACAACATACTATTAAAAGAACAGTAGGTCAAAAACTAAATAAATGACAAAACAACATAATAAAACTTCTGGGATGCAGCGGAAGCAGTAATAAGAGGGAAGTTTATATCATTACAGGCCTATCTCAAGAAACAAGGTAAATTCCAAATAAACAACCTAACATTACATCTTAAGAAAACAGAAAAAGAAGAGTAAAAGCAACCCAAAGTTAGCAGAATAAATAAAATAAAAAAACATTGCAGATTTGAATAGAGAACCAAAAGACTATTGAAAAATTAATACAACAAATAGCTGGTTCTTTAAAAGGATTAATAAAACTGATTGACAGCTAGATTCACTAATAAAAATGAGAAAATACATGTAAACAAAATTAGAAATGAAAGAGGAGAACTTACCAAACATCAGAGTATGCAAAGGATTATACTAGATACTATGAAAGACTATATGCCACCAAATGCAATAACTAAGAAAAAAAAAGATAGGTTCCTATAGATATATAACCTGCCTAGACTAAATCATGAAGAGCTGGAAAATCTATATAGATCAATAAACAGTGAGGAAATTGAGACAACCATCATAAACCTCCCCCAAAATAAAGTTTAGGACCATATTGGCTCACTAGTGAATTATACCAAACATTCAAAAAGGATTTGATATCTATACTTCTCAAAACCTTCCAAAAACTTGAAGTGGCAATACTTCCTAATACATTTTATGAGGCCAACATAAGCCTGATACCAAAACTTGTCAAGGATAACGCACATGCAAAAAATCTATAGACCAACATCTCTGATGAATATGAATGCAATACTCCTAAAAAAATACTAGCAAATTGAATACAACAATACAAAAAAACCCCACAATGCATCATGATCAATTGGGTTTCATTCTAGGGGCACAAGGATGCTTCCACATACACAAATTGATCAATGTAATATATCACATTAACAAAACAAAGAGTAAGCTTATCAATAAATGCATAAAACTTTTGATAACATATAACATCCATTTGTGATTAAAACACCCAATAAAATGGGTATAGAAGGAAAATACCTCAACATAATAAAGGTCATTAGTGACAAACCTTCAGCCAATATCTTACTCAATGGTAAAAAATTGAAAATTTTTCCCCTAAAATCAGGAACAAGACAAGGGTGCCCACTTTCACCACTCTTATTCAATACAGCTCTGGAAGCCCTACCCAGAGAAATAAGGCAAGAGAAAGAAATAAAAGACATCCAAATTGACAAGGAAGAAGCAAAGGTATCACTTTCTGCAGACAACACAATTCTGTACTTCAAATTATATTAGAGAGCTATGATAATCAAAACAGCATGGTATCGGCAGGAAAAAAGAACCCAGACACACACAGAGTAATGGAGGAGTTTTGAGAACACAGAAATAAAACTACATATATAGGCAAATAAATTTTGTCAAGAAACCAAAAACACACAATGGAAAAAAAAGCCTCTTCAATAAATGGTGCTGGGAAAATAGGAAAACCACATGCAAAAGAAACTAGATTACAGTTTGTCCCTATGTTCAAAAATTAATTCAAAATGGGTCAAAGACTTAAATATAAGATCTGAAACAATACATTTCATAGAAGAAAACATAGATACTAAATTTATGGACCTTGGTCTTAGAGAACACTTTATGAATTTGACCCCTAATGCAAGGAAGTAAAGACAGAAATAAACTAAAAAACTTCTGCACAGCAAAAGAGACCAATAACAAAACAAAAAGACAACCAACAGAATTGGAGATGGTATTTGCAAACAGCACTTCCAACAAGGATTCAATATCCAAAATATATAAAGAAGTTATACAACTTAATAACAAATAAGCAAACAATTCAATTAAAAATAAGCAGAGGATCTGACCAGACACTTCTCCTAAGAAGACATACAAACAGCCAATAGATATATGAAAAGA
Source organism: Anoura caudifer (assembly GCA_004027475.1). NCBI lineage: Eukaryota > Metazoa > Chordata > Mammalia > Chiroptera > Phyllostomidae > Anoura > Anoura caudifer. The sequence continues at coordinate 39,336 of PVKU01010421.1, read as the reverse complement.
TGTTCAACTTCATTTGATACTATGGAAATGCAAGTTAAAACTACAATGAAGTACCACTTTACACCTGTTAGAATGGCTATGATCAACAAGACAGCTAATAAGTGTTGGAGAGGTTGTGGAAAAAAGAAATCCCCATTTATTGCTGGTGGGACTGTAAACTGGTACAGCCACTATGGAAAACAGTCTGGTGGTTCCCCCCAAAATAAGAATAGAGTGACCAGTATGGCTCAGTTGGTTGAGCATCATCCCACAAAGCAAAAGTTTGCCAGTTTGATTCCTGTCCAAGGTACATGCCTGGATTGCAGGTTCAGTCCCTGGTCCAGGAGTGTATGAGATGCAACTGATTGATGTTTCTCTCCCTCTCTTTCTTCCTCCCTTCCCTTCTCTCTAAAAATAACAAAAAATACCTTAAAAAAGAGTAGAGTTACCATATGACCCAGCAATCCCTATTCAGTCTACTTACATGAAAAACTAAAAAACATTTATTTGCAAAGCTATATGCACCCATGTGTTCCTCGAAGAGTTAATTTGCATTGGCCAAGACATGGAGACAAAGTGAACTGAGATAGAGGATTCAATAAAGAAGATGTGGTACATATATACAATGGAATACTACTCAGCCATAAGAAAAGATGAAACACTGCCATTATTGACAACATGGATGGACCTTGAGAACATTACAGTAAATGAAATAAGTCAGTCAGAAAAAGCTAAGAACCATATGATTTCATTTATACGTGTGATATAAAACTGAAACTCATAAACACAGACAACAGTATGGTGGTTAACAGAGGGAAGGGGGTGGAGGGTAATAAAAGGTAAAGGGGTCAAATATATGTTTATGGAAGATGATTTGATTTTGGGTGGTGGGTATACAATGTAATACACAGATTATGTATTATACAAATGTATACCTGAAACATATATAATCCTACTAAGCAGTCACCCCAATAAATTTAATGAAAAAAGATAGTTTAGGAGAGAGGGAAGATGGTGGAGGAGCAAATGGAAGTCACAGTGACCTCACCCAAGGGCCTATCTGGAATTACAACTCAATTGTGAAGAAACTACCTGGAACAAACAACTGAGCAATAGCCAGAGAGAAGCTGTATAACTTAGAACAGACAGAAGAACCAGCTTCAGCACAACCTGTCTGATAAGGAGTGCAATAAAGACTCAAGAGGGATGGCTGGGCACCCATAGGCAGCAGCACTGGAGGGATAATTAAGCAACAGGATGGATCCTTCTGAGAAGAATGGGCTCTAAACCCTAAGCTAGAATTATCAGCCTAGAACACCAGAACCAAAAAGTACACAGACAACAACCAGCAGTAAAGAGCATCAGGGTTGCAGAGACAGATGGCTGGAGACACAGGAGCTGGTTAAAGGGACAACAGATAAATTTTCATTTGCAGCCACTTACCTTGGGCTCTGGCAGATGCAAGGCAGAGTGGGCTGGTGATGCCTGAGGAGAGACTGGGGAGGGAAGCTTTGGAGAGAGAACTTAGAGAGTGGACTCCCGGGTCCCAGAGCTGAGACATCCCCCAGACAGCAGCAGCCATCATACTCAGGCAGACCACACCCCTCTGAGCTACAGCAGTCTGAGGAGAAACAATAGCCCAGACCCCAGAAGGGTATCTGCCCTGGCCCTGTGGTGCTTAAGCCGGACTGCTGAGAGTGGGGTGACCAGATTAACAACCAAAGGAGAGAACCAAGGAGAGTAGATAACTTGCAAAGGAGGGGCAGAGTGGACTAGAGAGACTTGAGGAGATACTGGGCACAGAGGCCTTGGGAAGAGAGCTAAGAGAGTAGCTGCTGGGATCCCGGTGATGAGCTAACCCCCATACACAGCAACAATCCAGCTCAGGCAGATCCCTCCCCTCCCAGCAGCAGCAGCCTGAGGGGAAACAATAGCCCCCATCCCAGGAGGGATTCAGTGCTGCCCTATGGTGCTTAAACCAGACTGCTGAGTGCAGAGTGACCAGATTAACAACTGAAGGAGAGAGCCAGGGTCAGCAGACCCCTGGAAGTATAGAACAGACAGCCTAAGGTCAGATGGGGTCAACATCTGACATCACCAGAGGCAGATCCAGAAAGAAAAAAAGAAACAGTGGTAAATATAAGAGGCTACCAAGATAAAAGTCACTGTGGTCTTCTTCATAATTTGTGATATTTTCTTTCCTGCATAGCTTTTTAGCATTCATTTCTAGTCCAGCAGGTTTGTACATATTAAGTTACTAGATTCTATACTATACTGTATTTCAATTCACATATTATATCCCTCCCTCCTCTTAGCCCATTTTACCTTCCTTTTTTCTTGCATTATTTTCATTTACAAGAAATTGGATCCAATTACAAGATGTTGGATCCAAGAAGAAACACACCAAAGCACAGCATAATTACATCACCCAAGATTAAATATAAGGAGAGAATCTTAAAAGCAGCAAGAGGAAAGGAGAGAGTTACTTCAGAGGAATTCCCATAAGACTATCAGCTGATTTTCAAAAGAAACCTTACAGGCAAGAAGGGGTTTGAAAGATCTGAAGTCATGAAAGGCAAGGACTTACATCCAAGATTATTCTATCCAGAAAGGCTATCATTTAGAATGGAAGGGTGGATAAAATGACAACAAACACAATGATTAAGAACTGAACCTAAAAAAGGAAAAGAAAAACAAAAACAAAACAACCAAAAATGAACTAAGCAAACAACTAGAACAGGAACAGAATCACAAAAATGGAGATCACATGGAGGGTTATCAGTGGGGAGGGGAGAGAGGAGAATAGGGGAAAAGGTACAGGAAATAAGAAGCATAAATGGTAAGTAAAAAAGACAGTGAAGGTTAAGAACAGTATGGGGAATAGAGAAGCCAAAGAACTTATATACATGACCCATGTACATAAACTAGGGTGGGGGAATGATGGTGGGAAGGTGGGTACAATGTGAAGGGGAATAAACTGGAGGAAAAAATGGGACAACTGTAAAAGCATAATTAATAAAATATATTAAAATTAAAAAATAATTTATCAAGTGATCCCCTGATAATTCTAGTCCCTACCTGGCACCACCTTTATTGCATTATTGACTATATTTCCTATGCTGAACTTTACATCCCCATTACAATTTTTTAACTACCAATTTACAATTCTTTATCTCTTCATCTTTTTCAACCAGGCTCCTAACCCCTATCCTATCTGGCAAACACTGGTCTGTTCTCTACATCTGAGTCTCTTTCTGATCTGTTCATTAATTTTGTTCTTTAGATTGCACATATAAGTGAAACCATTTGGAATTTGTCTTTCTTTGACTTATTTCTCTTAGCATAATACCCTCCTCTAAGACTATCTGTGTGGACACAAATGGTAAGATTTTATTCTTTTTATGGACAAGTAGTATTCCACTATGTATATGACCCATTCTAATTTATACACTCATTTGTTGATGGACACTTGGTGCACTTCCTTATCTTAGCTATTACAAATAACATTGTGATGAACATGGGGGTGCATATATATTTTTTGAATTAGTGTTTTGGATTTCTTTGTATAAATATACAAAAATGGAATTGCTGGGTCATAAGGTAGTTCTATTTTTAATTTTTTGAAGAATCTCCATATTGTTTTCCATAGTAACTGTACCAACTTGCAATTTTATGAACAGTTTCCTTCACTTCCTCTCCAACACTTATTTTGTTGACTTATTGATGATAGACATTCTGACAGGTGTAAGGTAATATCTCCTTGTGGTTATTTATTTATTTATTTATTTATTTATGTTGTTGTTGTTCAAGTACATTTGTCTCCATTTTCACCCCACCATGGCCCCTTACCCCACCCATCCCTGTCCCCTGCCCATGAACCTACCCCTTTTGGTTTTGTCCATGGGTCCTTTATACATGTTCCTTGATAGACATTCCTCTATTTTCCCCCATTATCCCTCTCTTCCCTCTCCTCTGGTTACTGTCAGTTTAGTCATTATTTCAATGTCTCTGGTTATATTTTGCTTGATTCTTTTGTTGATTAGTTTCCACTTATAGGTGAGATCATAGTGTCTTTTACAACCTGGGTTATTTCACTTAGCATAATGCTCTCCAGTTGCATCCATGCTGCCCCAAAGGGTAGGAGCTCCTTCTTTCTCTCCGCTACATTGCATTCCATTGTGTAAATGTACCACAGGTTTTTTTATCAACTCATTTACTGGTGGACACTTAGGTTGCTTCTAGCACTTGGCTATTATAAATTGTGCTGCTATGAATATTGGGTGCATAGATTCTTTTGAATTGGTGTTTCAGGATTCTTAGGGCATAATCCTAGTGGTGGTATTGCTGAGTCAAAAGGCAGCTCCATTTTTAGTTTTCTGAGGAAATTCTGTCAGTTTGCAGATGATATCATAGTGTACATAGAAAATATACTCCACCAAAAAAAAAAAAACCTACTGGACCTAATAAGTGAGTTTGGCAAAACAGCAGGATTCAAAGTCAATATTCATAAATTGAAGGCATTTTCATATACCAAGAACAAAATCTCAGAACCAGAAATCAAGAAAAATCCCATTTGCTTAGCAAGAAGAAAAATAGAGTACCTAGGAATAAACCTAGGGAAGTAAAACACCTGTAGTCAGAAAACTACACAACACTGAAGAAAGAAATTAAGGAAGACACAAATAAATGGAAGCATATACTGTATTCATGGAATGGAAGAATTATCATCATTAAAATGTCCATATTATCCAAAGCAATTTACAGATTCAATGCAATCCCTATTAAAATACCAATGGCACATTTCAGAGATATAGAGCAAACATGTCCTTGTAGTTTTAATTTGCATTTCTCTGATGGTTAGTGATGTTGAGTACATTTCATGAGTCTATTCACTATTTCTATGTCCTCTTTGGAGAAATGTCTATTCAGGTCCTCTGCCCACTTTTTGATTGTGTTGTTTACTTGTTTTTTTTTTCTGGTGTTGATTTGTCTGAGTTCTTTATAAATTTGGATAGTAACCCCTTATTGGATACATAATTGGTGTATATCTTCTCCCATTCAGCTTTTTGTTTGTGACACATGCCAAAATTTAAAATTTAACTCAAAATTAATCAAAAACTTAGACATTAGATGTAAAACCACAAAACTTTTAGAATAAAAAAGAGGCAAATCCACAGAGCTGCAGATTTGGCAAACAATTGTTGTATAACCAACAGCCAAAGGGTAGACAAATTAGACTTTGTCAAAGTTGAAAACTTTTATGCTTCAAAAGGTGATACTAAGAAAATGAAAAGATAACCCATAGAATAGATTAAAATATTTGAAAATCATATATTTGATAAGAATTTTTTGTCTAGAATATGAATAACTTATCACTCAACAATAAAAAGGCAAATAACCTAATAAAAATGGATGAAAAATTTAAATATTTAAATATTTCTACAAAGAAGATATACAAAATGGCCAATAAGTACATGAATAGATGCTTCATGTCATTAGGTAAATAAAAATCAAACAGCAATGAGATACTACTTTGCACTCACTATGATGACTATGATCTAAAAGTCAGACAGTAACAAATGTTGATGAGGATGTAGAGCAATTGTAACCTTCATACATTGCTTTAAGGAATGTAAAATGGAGCAGTCACTTTGGAAAACAATCTCATAACTCTTCCAATAGTGAAAAAATAAAGTTATCATATGATCTAGCAATTCCAGTTAAAATTATGTAACAGAGAATTAAAAACATGTTCATCCAAAAACTGGGTATGTGAACATCAATAACAGCAGTACTCATCATAGCCAAAAGTTTAAAACTACCTACATGTCCATCAAGTGATGAGTTGATAAACAAAATATGGTTTTATCCATTCATTAAATATTAGTTGGCCCTAAAAAATGAAGTACTGATACATGCAACAACTTGGATGAAACTTGAAAACATTATGCTAAGTGAAAGATGTAAGGCAAAAAAAGGCAAAAAAAAATCACATAATATTTGATTCAATTTTTATGAAATGCTCAGAACAGGCAAATATATAGAATGAGAAAGTAGATTAGTGGTTATTTATGGCTGAGAAAGATGGGGGACTTGGCAGATGATAGTCACAGGATATGTCGTTGCTTTTCTGAGGTAAAGAAAGTGTTCTAAAATTTACTATAATGATGATTGCACATATCTGTGAAGATAAAAAACAATGATTAAATACTTTAGTGCTGTACATACCACATGCAAATCATATCTCAATAAAGCGGTTTTAAGATACAAGCTGTATAGAAATATTGAAGATATATAAAATAACCAAATTAAACTTCTTTATTAAAAATTATTTTTCAATTACAGTTTACATTCATTATTATTTTGTTATTAGTTTTAGGTGCATAGCATAGTGGCTAGACAATCACATACTTTACAAAGTGTTCCCACTGATATTTCCAGTACCCACTTGGCACCATACGTAGCCATTACAATATTATTGACTATATTCCCTATGCTGTACTTTACATCCCCATGACTACTTTGTAACTACCAATCTGTATTTCTCAATCCTTTCACCCTTTTCATCCAGTTCTCCAGGTCCCCTCCTCTCTAGCAACCATCAGCCTGTTCTCTGTGTCTATGAACCTGTTCTATTTGTTTGTTTATACTGTTCATTAGATTCCACATATAAGTGATATCATATTGTATTTGACTTTCTCTGACAGACTTATTTCACTGAGAACAATAACCTCTGGGTCTATCCATGCTTTTGCAAATGGTAATATATATTTTTTTAATATGGCTGAGTAATATTCCGTTACATATATGTACCACTGCTTTTTGATTCACTTGCTTATTGATGGGCAATTGGTATGCTTGTGTAGCTTGGTTATTGTAAATAATGCTGCAATGAACATAAGGGTGCATATATTCTTTTGAATTGGTGTATTGGATTTCTTGGGACATATACCTAGAATTGGAATTGCTAGGTAATAAATTAGTTTCATTTTTAATTTTTTGAGAAATCCCCATTCTGTTCTCCATAGTGGCTATACCAATCTGCATTCTCACCAGCAGTGTACAAGGGTTCCCTTTCTTCCACATCCAGGCCAACAATTGTTTGTTGACTTATTGGTGATAACCATTCTGACAGGTGTGAGGGGATATCTCACACCTGTCAGAATTTAATTTTCATTTAATTTTCATTTCTCTGTTGATTAGTGACACTGAGCATCTTTGCATATATCTATTGGCAACCTGTATGTTCTCTTTGGAGATGTGTCTTTTAGGTTCCTTTGTTCAGTTTTTAATTGAATTGCATGTTTCTTGGGTGTTAAATTGTATAAGTTCTTTATAAATTTTGGACATTAACCCATTATGAGATGTATCACCAGTGAACATGTTCATCCACTCAGTCAGTTGTTTTTTAATTTGTTTGATAGTTTCCTTTGATGTGCAAACATGTTTTATTTGGACATAGAGTTATTTGTTTATTTTTTCATTTCTTCCCTTGCCTGAGGATACATATTAGAAAAAATATGGACCTGCCAATGGGTAAAACCCAAGTACAAGAAAACCCACTCAAATGGAAAAAAGGGCAACCCTAGAGCATCCAGACAAGGAGATTAAAGTGACCACACCACTGAATCCCACAGAACTCCTACCATAGAAGTTTGCCCTGCAAAAACAGCTAGCAAAGCAGAGCATCAGGAATCACAGAAACAAACAAAAAGAGTCACCTCTTTTTGTGGCAAAATAAAGAACCTGCAATCAAAAGCAATGGAAGACTCCCCACCATAAGAGCTAAATGAAATGGAGGCAAGCAAACTATCAGATATAGAATTCAAAAGGATGGTTATAAGGATGCCCAAGGAACTAACAGACAACTACAAAGAACTGAGTAGGAAACACAACAGTATGAAAAAGGAAATAGAAACTATAAATGAGAACTAGGAAGAAATGAAGAATACAATTTCTGAAATAAAAAAACACACTAGAAGGAATTACAAGCAGGCTGGAGGCAGCAGAGGACTGAATTAGTGAACTGGAAGAAAAAGTAGAAAGAAATACTCAGGTAGAGCAGCTGCATGAAAAAGACTCAAAAAAGAAGATAGCTAAAGCGCAATGCAAGAAAACATGAAATACAACAACATTCAAATCATAAGAATACCAGAGGTGAAGAAAAGGGTCAAGGGATAGAAACCCTGTTTGAAAAAATAATGACAGAAAACTTTCCAAATATAGAGAGGGGAAAAACCACACAAGTTCAGAAAGCACAGAAGGTCCCAGACAAGATGAACCCAAAGAGGCCTACTCTAATACACACTGTAATTAAGATGCTAAGTTTTAAACACAAAGAGAGAATCTTAAAATCAGCAAGGGAGAAGCAAGAAGTAACGCACAAAGGAGCTCCAATAAGGCTAGCAGCTGATTTCTCAACAGAAACACTGCAAGCCAGGAGAGAGTGGCAAGAAATATACTAAGTAATGAAAAGCATAGAACTACAAACAAGACTACTATACCCAGAAAGGCTCTCAGTTAAAAATGGAAAGCAAAATAAGGAGTTTTGGTAACAAAAGTAGGTTGGAAGAATATACCTGCACAAAACGAGCACTGCAAGATATAGCAGAAAGGGCCTGCTATAGAGTTCAAAACAAAAATAGACCTCAAATAGACTTCAAAACAATAAGCCATAAAAAGAGACACTGAAGGACACTTCATAATTCTTAAGGTAAGAATCCATCAAGAAGACAGAAACCTTGTAAAAATATATGCACCCAAAATAGCAGCATGCAAATACATAAGGAAAATCTTGGAGGACTTCAAGAAAGACATAGAATATGAAATGTTAAAGGGACTTATCTAAGAAAAAGAAGATAAAAAACATGTATAGTAAAATGACAGCAAACTCACAATTATTAACAACCACACCTAAAACAAAAACAAACTAAGCAAACAATAGAACAGGAACAGAAGCACAGAAATGGAGACCACATGGAGTCTTATGAACAGGGCAGTGGGAAGGGGAGAGAGGGGGAAAAGGTACAGAAAGTAAGTAGCATAGATGGTAGGTAGAAATTAAACAGGGGGAGGGTAAGAATAGTATGGGAAATGTAGAAGCCAAAAAACGTATACATATGACCAATGGACATGAACTAAAAGGGGGAAATGTGGGTTGGAGGGGGTGTGCAGGGTGGAGGGGAGTGAAGGGGAGAAAATGGGACAACTGTAATAGCATAATCAATAAAACATATCTTTTTAAACAGGAAGAGATAGAGAGCAACACAATTATACTAGGGTGTTTTGACACCCCACTGTCAAAAATGGATAGATCTTCCAAAAAAATAGCAACAAGGATATACTGGCATTGAAGAATGCCCTAGATCAAATGGCCTTAACAGATACATATAGAACTTTTATCCCAAAGAACCAAAATACACATTATTTTCAAATACACATGGAACATTTTAAAAAATAGACCACATGACAGAACACAGAACGAGCCTCCTCAAACTCAAGAAAATTAAAATCATAGAAAGTATTTTCTCTGACCACAAGGGCCTGAAACTAGAAACCAACCTCAAGGAAAAAAAAACTAAAAAAACCCTCAAATGTGTGGAGATTGAATAGAATGCTAGTAAAAGTGAGTGGATTAAGAATAAGATAAGGGAAGGAATCAAAAAGTTTTTGTAAATAAATGAAAATGCACTCACAGCAGTCCAAAAGTTATGGGACACGATGAAAGCAGTCCTTAAGGGAAGTTCATAGCAATACAGGCCTACCTAAAAAAGATAGAAACATTTCAAATAAACAACTTAACCCAACACCTACAAGAACTCGAAGAATAACAACAAAGACAGCCCAGAGCAAGTAGAAGGAAGGAAATAACCAAGGTCAGAGCAGAATTAATGACATAGAGACTAAAAGCACAATTCTAAGAATCATTGAATCCAGGAACTTTTCTTTGAAAAGATAAACAAAATCGACAATCCTTTAATCAGGCTCATGAAGAAAAAAAGACAGAGGACCCAAATAAACACAATCAGAAATGAAAGAGGAGATATTACAACTGACACCACAGAAATACAAAGGATTGTAAAAAATTACTATGAAGAAAGATATGCCAAGAAATTTGAAAACCTAGGTGAAATGGACACATTTCTAGAAAAACATAATCTTCCAAATCTGAATGAAAAATAAGTAGAAAGCCTGAACAGACCAATAACAGCTGATGAAATTGAAGCAGTAATCAAAAACCTTCCAACACACAAAAGCCCTGGACCAGATGGTTTCACCAGGCAATATTTACAAGGCATTTAAGGAAGAGCTAACCCCTATCCTTCACAGACTATTAAAAAAAATGCAAAATGATGGAAGACTCCCAAACTCTTTTTATGAAGCCAGCATCATCCTAATCCCAAAACCAGATGAAGACACAACAAAGAAAGTAAATTTCAGACCAATATTGTTGATGAACATAGACACCTAAATCCTCAGCAAAATATTGGCTAACTGGATCCAGCAATACATTAAAATGATCATACACCATGATCAAATGGAATTCATCCCAGGGATGCAAGGATGTACAATATTCACAAATCAATAAACATAATACATCACATAAACAAAAGGAAAGACAAAAATCACATGATGACATCAATAGATGAGGAAAATCATTAATAAGGTACACTACCCATTTATGAAAAAAACACCCAGCAGAGTGGCAGTAGAGGGACCATACCTCAACATAATCAAGAGTATATACAAGAAACCTACAGCCCACATTATATTTAATGGGAAAAATACAAAATCTTTCCCACTAAGTTCAGGAAAAAGTCAAGTATGTCTATTTTCACCACTTCTACTCAACATAGCATTGGACATCTTAGCCACAGCAATCAGAGAAGAAAAACAAATAAAAGGCATCCAAGTTGGAAAGGAGGAAGCAAAACTGTCATTGTTTACACATGACATGACAGTGTACATAGAAAATCCTACAGACTCCACCAAAAACTTACTCAACCTAATAAGTGAATTTGGCTATACAGTGGGATACAAAGTCAATATTCAGAAATTGAAGGCATTTTTGTATACGAACAATGAAACATGATGGACATAAATCAGGAGAAAAATCCCATTTGATATAGCAACAAGAAAAATAATGTACCTAAGAATAAACCTAACCAAGGAGGTAAAAGACCTGTGCTCAGAAAACTACACAACACTGAAGAAAGAAATTCAGGAAGACAGAAAGGAATGGAAGCATGGACCATGTTCATAGATTGGAAGAATTAACATCATCAAAATGTCTATACCTCTCAAAGCAATTAATAGATTCAATGCAATTTCTATGAAAATACCAATGACATTTCACAGAATAGAATAAACATTTCAAGAATTTTTATGGAATCATAAATGACCCCAATTAGCCACAGCAATTTTGAGAAAGAACAAAGTAGGAGGGATCATAATACTTGATATAAACTATATTACAAGTCCACACTAATCAAAACACTCTGGTACTGGCAAAAGAATAGACACATAGATTAATGTAACACAACTGAGAGACCAGAAATAAACTCAAGTCTCTATGGTAAATTAATATTCAACAGAGGGGGCAGAAGCACAAAATGGAGAAAAAGTAACCACTTCAACAAATGGTGTTGGGACATCTGGACAGATAATGCAAAAATGAAACTTGATCATCAACTTTCACCATACACAAAAGTAAATTCAAGGTGAATAAAATACTTAAACATAAGTTGAGACAACATAAAAGTCCTTGAGGAGAACATAGGCAGGAAAATCTCAGATATTCCATGCAGCAATGTTTTCACTGATATGGCCCCTAGAGCAAGGGGCATAAAGGAACAAATAAACAAGTGAGACTTAATCAAAATAAAAGGCTTTTGCATGGCTAGAGAAAACAGCAGTAAAATGAAAAGTGAATCAACTATATGGGAAAACATATTTGCCAGTGACAACTCAGACAAGGGTTTGGTCTCCAAAATTTATAAAGACTTCATGTGACTCCACTCCAGGAAGACACACAACCATTTTAAAAAATGGGCAAAGGACTTAACAGTCACTTTTCCAAGGAGGACATACAGAAGGCCCAGAGACATAGGAAAAGATGCTCAGCATCACTAACCATCAGAGAGATGCAAATTAGAAACACAATGAGATATCGCTTCTCCCTGGTCAGAATGACCATCATAACCAAATCAACAAACAAGTGCTGGAGGGGTTGTGGAAAAAAGGGAACCACAGTACACTATTGGTGGGAATGCAGACTGGTGCAGCCACTGTAGAAAACAGTATGGAATTTCCTCAGGAATCTAAAACTAAAACTGCCTTTTGACTCAGAATTACCACCACTTGGATTTTACCTTAAGTATCTCGAAACATCCAATTCAAAAAAGCCTATGCACCCCAATGGTAATAACAACACAATTTGCAATAGCCAGGTGCTTGAAGTAACTTAAATGCACACTAGTAAATGAGCCAATTAAAAAAAAAACTGTTACAATTACCGACTGGAATACTACGCAACTGAAAGAATGAAGGAGCTTTTACCCTTCAGGACAGCATGGATAGAACAGGAGAGCATTATGCTAAGTGAAGTAATCCAGGAGGTAATTGACAAATACCATATGATCTCAGCTATAAGTGGAAGCTAATCAACAAAACAAATAAGCAAGCAAAATGTAACCAGAAACATTGAATTAAAGAACAAACTGACAGTGTGAAGTGGTATCTCATTGTGGTTTTAATTTGCATTTCTCTCATGGCTAGTGATGCTGAGCATCCTTTCATACGTCTCTGGTCCTTTTGTATGTCCTTGGAGAAGTCTTCGTTCAACTTCTTTGCCTATTTTTCAATTGGGTTGTTTGTCTTCCTGGAGTGTAGTTGTGTGAGTTCTTTATATATTTTGGAGATCAAACCCCTTTCTTAGGTATCATTGGCAAATATGTTTTCTCATACAGTTGGTCCTCTTTTCACTTTAATGCTGTTTTCTTTAGCCATGCAGAAGGTTTTTATTTTGATGAGATCCCATTTGTTTATTCATTCCTTTATGTCTCTTGCTCTAGGGTACATATTGAAAATATTGCCACGTGAAATATCTAAGACTTTCCTGCCCATGTCTTTCTCTAGGACTTTTATGGTGTTATGACTTATATTTAAGTCTTTTATCCACCTTGAATTTATTTTTGTGTATATCATATGCTGATGATCTAGTTTCATTTTTTCTATGTATCTGTCCAGCTCTCCCAACATCATTTGTTGAAGAGGTGTTTTTACTCCATTTTATACTTCTGTCCTCTTTGTTGTATATTAATTGACCATAGAGACTTAGAATAATTTCTGGGCTTTCAAATCTGTTCCATTTATCTATGTGTCTATTCCCATGCCAGAATCAGGCTGTTTTGATTGCAGTGACATTGTAACAGAGTTTGACATCAGCTATTGTGATCCTTCCTATTTTGGTTTTCTCTCTTAAAATTGCTGTGGCTATTCGGGGTCACTTGTGGTTCCATATAATTTTTGAAATGACTGTTCTATATCTGTGAAATATGTCATTGGTACTTTAATAGGAATTGCACTGAATATGTAAATTGCTTTGGGTAGTATTGTTCCTCCAGTTCTTGTGGATGTAGTGTTAGGTTGCTTATTTGAAATGTTTCCATATTTTATAGGTAGGCCTGTATCACTGTGAACTTCCCTCTCAAGACTCCATTTCTGTGTCCCATAAATTTTGGACTTTTGTGAGTTGATTTACATTTGTTTCCAGAAACTTTGTGATTTCTTCCTTGAGCTCATTCTTAACTCATTCACTGTTTAATAGCATGCTATTGAATCTCAATGAGTTGTAGTGTTTTTGAGTTTTGACCTTGAGGTTGGTTTCTAGTTCATTCTCTTGTTGTTGGAGAAAATGCTTGATATGGTTTCAATTTTATTGAATTTGTTGAGGCTTGTTTTATGTCCTATTATGTGGTCTATCTTTGAAAATGTTCCATGTCTATTTGAAAGGAATGCATATTCTTCTTTGGGATGAAAGGTTCTATATGTATCTGTTAAGTCCATTTCACCTAGGGCATTGTTCAATGCCACAATATCTTTGTTGATGTTTTGTTTGGAAGATATATCCATTTTTGACAGTGGGGTGTTAAAATCACCTAGTATAAGTGTGTTGCTGTCATTATATTTCTTGAAGTTGTCCAAGATTTTCCTTATGTATTTGGGTGCTCCTATGCTGTATACATATATACATTTATACTATTTATGTCTTCTTGATGGATTCTTCTCCTGAGTATTATGAAGAGTCCTTCATTGTCTTTTTATGGCTTGTTTTGAAGTATGTTTTGTCAGATAAACAATATTGCTACCCTGTTTTTTTTTTCCTGTCCATTTGCTTGCAATATTTTTTTCCCCAACTCTTTCCTTTCAAACTGTGTAGGTCTTTTGTTCTGAGGTGAGTCTCTTGTAGGCAGCATATGCATGGGTTGTGATTTCTTATCCATTCAGCCATTCTGTGTCTTTTGATTATAGTATTTCATCCATTTACATTTAAAGTTATTATTGATAAGTACCTTTTCATTGCCATTTTACTTCCTTTGTACTTGTGTTCCTCTCTCTCACTGTTTTTGCTACTTTTCTTAAAGCTGTCCCTTTAGCATATCTTTCAGTGCTGGTGTGGTGGAGATGTATTCTTTGAGCCTTCTTTTGTTAGGGGGGCTCCTTATTTCACCTTCCATTTTAATTGCGATCCTTGCTGGATATAGTAGTCCTGGTTAGAGAACTTTGTCTTTCATTACTTGGAATATTTCCTGCCATTCCCTTCTGGGTTGTAATATTTCTGTTGAGAAGCCAGATGCTAGCCTTATTGGGACTCCTTTTTATGTTACTTCTTGTTTCTCCCTTGGTGCCTTTAAGATTCTTTGTCTTGGAATGTTGCCATTTTAATTAAGATGTACCTTGGAGTGGGCCACTCTGGGTTCCTTTTGTTTGGGACCCTTTGTTCTTCCTGGATTTGTTTGACTTTTTCTCTCATTGAATTTGGAAAGTTTTCCATCATTACTTTTTCAAACAGGTTTTCTATCCTTTGCTCTTCTTCTCCTTCAGGTGTCCCTATTATATAGATATTGTTACATTTCGTGTTGTCCCTGCAGTTCCTTGAACAGATCATTCTTTTTGAGATTTTTTCCTTTTCTTGCTCTTCTTGTTTCTTTTTTAATCTTGTCCTCCAGCTCAGTGATTGGATCCTCTGCTTCATCAAACCTGCTTTTGATTCCTTCTATGGTGTTCTTCAATTCAAAAATTGTATTCTTCATATCCTCTTGGCCCTTGTTGATAGTTTGTATTTCCTTTTTCATGTTGGTAGAGTTCACAGTGAATTCATAGTAGTTTCCCTGTAGTTTTTGGTAAATTCCTGTGAGCTCACTGAGCTTCCTGATAATCATTGCTTTGAATTCAATATCTGATAGTTGACTTTCCTCTATTTCATTTAGCATTCTTTCTGAGGCTTCCTCCTTTCATTTGGGGTTTATTTCTTTGTCTTCCCATTGTTTGTGAGACTCTTCTTGTTAGCCTCTGGTTATTTAATTGCTCTTTTCTGACTCCCCGAGTTTGTTGTGTGAACTTCTATAGTAGAAGAACTGTGAGAGTCCATAGTGCTGTCTCTTTGATCTCGTGAACTTGCTTCTCTTGGTATACCTTTTATGTTGGCTCTCAGGATGTATTTGGGTTTTGATTGTTGTTGGGTCATTCTTTCTTGGGTTCTTCCCTCTTGCTGGTTGACTGAGGGTCACTCCACCCACCATGTTTTGTATGCTGTTGTGAAGGTTCAGATAAGTTGTACCAAAGCTGGTTCTTCTCTCTGTCCAAGGTTATAAGGCTTATCTCTCGCTATTCAGTGTGGGATCATTTTATTAGTTTCACTTTCTGATAATTCATTACTGGTGTTTAAAAATACAACTGATTTCTGGATATTTATTTTGAATGCTGCTACTTTACTGACTTCATCAGTTCTAGTAGTTTTTTTGTGGAATCTTTAGGGTTCTCTTTATAAAATTTCATCTGCAAATAATGACAGTTTAACTTCCTCCTTTCCAATTTGAATGCCTTTCATTTCTTCTTCTCTTCTGATTCTTGTGGCTAGGACTTTCAATACTATGTTGAATAAGAGTTTTTAAAGCAGACATTTCTGCCTTATTCCTGAGCTTAAGGAAAATGCTTTTAGATTTTCCCTATTAAGTAAGATGTTAGATCTAGGCTTGTTACATATGGCTTAAATTATGTTGAGATATGTTGATTATATTCTCAATTTGCTGATAGTTTTTATCATAGATGGATGCTGGATTTTGTGCAAAATTTTTTCACATCTACCCATATGATCATATAATTTTTATCCTTCATGTTGTTTATATGTGCATGACTCTAATTGATTTGCAGATATTGTACCAACCTTGGATTCCAAGAATAAATCCCACTCAGTGATCTTTTAAATATATTGTTATATTTGGTTGCTCATATTTTTGAGTGTATCTGCATCTCTATTCATCAAGGGTATTGGCTTACAATTTTCTTTCTTTGCAGTGTCTTTATCTAGTTTTGGAATTAGCTTTGGAGTCTTTCCTCCTCCTAAATTTTTTTGTAATAGTTTGAGAAGCATAGGTGTTAGTTCTTTAAGTGCTTGGTAAAATTCACCTATGAAACCATCTGGTGTAGGACTTTTGTTTTTGGAAATTTTTTGATTACTGTTTTGGTTTCATTAGTTGTCATCAGTCTTTTTAGATTTTCTGTTTCTTCATGATTCAGTTTAGGAGATTATCTGTTTCTAGGAATTTATCCATTTCTTCCAGATCTTCCTATTTTTTTACCTATACTTGTTTGTAATATTTATTATAATGCTTTGTATTCTGTAGTGTTGGTTGGTACTTCTCCTAATTTGTTTATGACTTTGTTTGTTTGGATCCTGTATTTTTCTTGATGAGTCTTGTTAGAGGTTCATCAGTCTTATTTATTTTGAGATTCTTCTTGTTACTTGAGGTTGGCCTGTAATGCTATGAACTTCTCTCTTAGGATGCCTTTTGCTGTGTCACATAGATTTGGGATTGTTGTGTTCTCATTTTCATTTGTTTCAAGTTATCTTGATTTCTTACTTGAGTTCATTGTTATCACATTCAGTCTTTAGTAACATGTTTTTAGCTTCTATGTTTTTGAGGGTTTGTCAGGTTTTTTTTCTTGTGATTGATTTCTAGTTTCATACCATTAAGGTCAGAGAAGAAACTTGATATGTAAATTTAGTGAGACGTGTTTTGTGTCCTAACATGTGGTTTATCCTAGAAAATGTTACTGTGTGCATTTGAAAAGAATGTTTATTTTTACTGCCTTGGTGTGAAATGTTCTAAAGATATCAATTAAATCCATCTGATCTAGTGTGTCATTTAAGGCCACTGTCTCCTTGTTGATTTTCCTTCTTGAAGACTTATCCATTGATGTCAATGGGGTGTTAAAATCCTCTACTATTATTCTATTATTGTTGATCTCTCTTTTTTCATGTCCATCAGGATTTGCTTTATATATTTAAATATATAAATACATTTATATGTATTTATATACATATAAATATGTATATTGGTGCTCTTATGTTGGATGCATAAATGTTTAACAGGGTTATATTCACTTATTGGATTGATTCCTTTATTATTATTTTTCACATATTTTATTGTTGTTCCTTTATTGTTATGTAGTGTCCTTTGTATCTTATTATAGTTTTTGTTTTAAAGTTTATTTTGTTTGATATAAGTATTATACTTAAAATTCTTAAAAATTTCCATTTTCATGAAATATGTTTTCCCTTCCTTAACTTTTAGTCTGTGTGTTTCTTTCCCTCTGAAGCAGGTCTCTTGTAGAACCAAATTAAGCTTGTAGAGATAATAAATGCAGTGTCATAGGTGAGTAATACCCAATGTGAGATTAATGGTGAAGAAGAAGAGATTAGATCATGAAGTAAACATTAGTTAACTTGTATGACAGGCCCCCCCCAAAAATAACTATCCAAAATGAGCACAAAGAGGCACCCCCCACAAAAACACAAGAGTTTCAGTGAACTGTGGGACAACTTCATGGTGCTCATCATATGTATAACTGGAGTTCTTACAGGAGAGAAGAGTGGAAGGAAGACAACGAAAGGATTTAAATAGCTGAAATATTTTTCAAATTTGATGAAATATATACCTGTAGGTTTAAGACTATAGTAAGTTACATTGAAGGACACAAGTAACATGAAGAGAAGTACACCAACACACATCCTAACTTAATTGCTCAAGATTATTAATAAAGAGAATATCTTAAAACTTTTCAGGAAAAAAAAATTCAGTTTAAAGGAACAAGCATAAGATTGGCAGTGGATTTCTCTTCAGAAACAACACAAGCTAGAGGGAAGTGGGGGAATGTGTTTAAAGCAGTGAAAAAAAGTAAAACTATGACTAGAAAATATCTTTCAAAAATAAAGGTTGAATAAAGAGTTTTTTAGATGTCAAAATCTGATATAATTCATCACCTGTAGGCCCACACCATGAGCTATATTAAAGGAAGGCCTTAAGGAAAAGGAAAATAGCATAAATTAAAAATATGGAACTATACAAAGGAATGATTAGCACTAAAATTGGAAATTACATGGGTAAATATAAAAGGTATTGTTTTTTTAAGATATTAAATGTATTGGACTGCTTTAGCTATAGCTTTAACAATGTATTATGTGTGTTACTTTTACATCTAAACATAAAACCTTCAACAACAATAGCACAAAAGCTCCAATTGGAAAAATGGGAGTAGCTCTATGCTACAGGAGTTCTACCTTTAAAGAAGATTCTCCTCTTTGTTCTGAATCTTAGGAAAAAAGCAGTCCACGTTCAGACACACTGACAACTCCAGATACACTTGTAAATCTTTTGTCATTTTGTTTCTAGTCAGAAAATAAGAACCTGCTGATACTTTACATCAATGAGATCTCATCTGCCTGTCAGTCAGTTGGTTAAAAAGAAACCCTGTTTTTTTTGTCCTTTGTTTTATTGATTGAAGCATTTTTATAAAGCATTGCAGTTTCATGGAGATGGTTGATGATACTCTGCCATATTCTACCCATTTGACCCTCCCTTGCTCCTCAGGTTGACACAGGTTTTCCTTTATACATGACAAGAAAATAGCTTGAAAACACAGTTTTTATTTGAACTTGAATTTAAAAGTTCTAGACTGGTATTCAAGTGTTGCATAAAACCTATGTTTTAAGCACTCTTATGAGTATGCCCTGTATTATTCACATTTGAATTTTGCCAAAGTGCTTAGCACATTTCTTATATGTAGTATGCCCTCAAAATTTGTTCATTGAGTGAAGGAATGAATGGGACCTCAAGGTGTTTATGATTTCCTTGCTGTCTGTATTCACAGTGCCAAACCCAGTGTGCCTGACCATGCTTACTAATCTTCCATTGTCCATGATACATAATTAATTTCTCATGGATTCAAGTCTATGAGAACAAACACCTGGTCTCTCATGTTTACTTTTATATTTCCACACCTAGCACACCATCTGGCACATAGCAATAGTAACTTGGCAAAATTTTCTTTAATGAATGAATGAATAAAGAAATAAAGTTGGGGATGTTATTTAACCTTTCTGAGCTCTTGTTCCCTAACATGGAATGTAGCATCAATAATCTCATTGTAATAAAATATATGTAAAGGACTTAGCACATTGCTTGAAGCACAGCAAGCAGTTAATAAACATCAATTTTCTTCCTTTCTTCTTTTCTTTGCTTCATCCTGACCACCTACCAAGATGCATTTCCATTTTCTATAATGACTTTATTTGAGCGAGTTATCAACTGCCTGTTGATGACCAATATTACCTTAACTTAACTCTCAGGAGGGATACAGGGAAGTTTTATGGATGGAAAAACCTTTAAGATCCCATGCCATAAGTCTTAAAGGAAGGTTTTTTGGACCAATAACAAAGGCAGGTTAAATGTTTTGGGCCAGCATGTGATGCTTCTCAGAGCCTAAAGCATTCTAGCATACTTCCCCTTGTTCAGAAGTGTAGCTCCATCCCAGCTATTTTTTTTTTCCCCAGAGATGAGCTCCAAAACTCTTAAGTATACAAGGGCATGTATTAGGGCTGTTGGGACCACATGCTCTGGGAAGTATGAAAGTTCAGAATTTTCACACTCTTTAAGCCAGTGCTCCAATCTCACATTGGATCAACTAAGGTTTTTATGAATGAGCCTGGACAGTAAAATTTTGAGAAATTAATCTGCCTGTCATCTAAAATGTAGATTCTAGTTTGGTTGATGAACTCCTTTAGCTTTTCTCTTGTCTGGGAAGCTCTTTATCCATCTTTAGATTCTAAATGGTATTATAGTGATCCCTCACCTGTCATGGGAGTTAAGTTCCAGAGACCCCCATGCTAGGTGAAAATCCACAAAGTAGTGGTGTTATATTTATTTTGTTATTTATATATATTTTAAGGCTTTATAAACCCTTCCCACACCCCTATAAACCTTTCCCACTCTCTTATTAACCTTTCCCACATTTTTATAAACACTTCACATACTCTGAAACACTTTATACACTCTTAAACCTACATAATTTTAACAATATAAAAATTCCATATGGGTACAGCACACCACAAAATCCTGTGAGATAGTGAAAACTCTGTGATACAGAATTAGATATATATTTTAAAAAACCCTGCAATACAGTGAAGCTGCAATAAGTGAACTGTGATATAGTGAGGGACAACTGCATATGACATGATAAAGGGTCTGCTTCAAGAAGATCAAAAGTATGAACAATAAAATGGCGGTAAATAGATTTCTATCAACAATTGATTCTAAAAAACAAAATAAACAAACAAGCAGAACAGAAACAGAATCATAGATACAGAGAACGGTTTGATGGCTGCCAGGTGGAAGGTAGGGTCAGGGTATGGGTGGAAAAAATGAAGGGATTAAGAAGTACAAACTGGTTGTTACATAACAGTTATGTGGGTGTAAAAGGCAGCATAAGGAATAGAGTAGCCAAAGAACACATACACATGACCCATGGACATGAACGATGGTGTGGGGACTGCCTGAAGGAGTGAGGGGCTGGGTGGATGGGGGCAAAGTGGGAAATTTTGGGACAACTGTAATAGTATAAACAATAAAATATAATTTAAAAATTAAATAAAATGTGGATTCTAGTTCCAGCTGTGCTGAAACTTACCTTGGGCCAATCTCATAACTTTCCTAAACCTCAATTCTCATAAACTCATAAAGAAAATGTACAAATGTCCATCAAGAGGAAAGGGAATAAAGAAAATGTTTTACTTTCATACATGGAATATTTAACTATATTTAAAAGGAATGCTCTAGATCTCAAAACAATGCTGAATGAAGACAGCCAGAAGGCATGATACCTCTTAAAATAATTAAAACATAAACAAATAATACCACATGTTTCATTTTAAAAATGGTTTGTAAGGAAAATCAGCATACTAATAATTCTTACCTCTGAGGGGATAGGGAATTTAACAAAGATGTGTCCCAGATTGGGAGGAAATCATCACCTTTGTCTCTAATTTTCTGTTCTAAATTAAAAGTAAAAAAGTCTGATTTCCTTTACTTGCTAAATAATTTTCTAAAATAAAAATATTCTTTTAAAAATGGTGAGTGTTATACAAAGTAATCCTTAAGTTCCTTTTCAGCTATAAAATTTCTATGGCTCTAAAACAAAAGGAAAAATTCAGTAATGGTAGATTGCAACAACCTCTCAAAATTCTACTAAGATTGAGCTTCACACTTTCTCTTGTATAAATAGTTTATGATACAATTGCCTTGAGACAGGGAGATGAACAAATGACTTCCGGGAGCTCACTTTGTTTTTCTTTTTAAAGATTTTATTTATTTATTTTTTTTATTTTTAGAGAGAGGGGAAGGGAGAGAGAAAAAGAGGGAGAGAAATAACAGTGTATGGTTGCTTCTTGTGCGCTCCCAAATGGGGACCTGGCCTGCAACCCAGGCATGTGCCCTGACTGGCAATCAAACTGGTGAACCTTTGGTTCATAGGGCAGTGCTCAATGTACAGAGCTATACTAGCCAAGGCTCCAGGAGCTTGCTTTGGCTAAATTTTGTCCTGGGAAATCAGAGCAGACCACATTTAACACTATTTCAACACTGAGTGTCTGTGAAAGCAAGCAAAGATGGAATCATTTCTCTTAAATGATTCTGCTGGTCTCCTGCATAAACTGTGTTTTGCCTTCAAAATAGAAGTTGATCAGAAGTGCTTGACTACTGACCAACTGATGGCCTACTGCAGAGAGTTTGAGTCATTTTGTATATTTCTCACCATGGAATACTTCAATCTTTAATAGAAAAATCAAGGGAAAATGTTCTTCCTGCAGAATCTTCTTCTTCTGCTTACTTTCTCTTTAATGTTACCTGCTCTTGCTAATAGAAGTTGCTTTACGGAGAATTGTTTTATCTTTGATGGGAAGACAAGGGCTTAGCTGAAATTAAAAGCCCCATACATCTGATTGCCACATATCATGGTAAAAAAGAAGAATTAATTGGCAGCTACCCTGTCACCCCTCTTTCTGCATCTCTATTTCTTTTAGGTCAGCAATGCAGGGCTGTTAGATACTTTCAACCCTGCACACTGGGGATGCCCTATTTCTCCCTCTCCAGGGGTGTCAAACTCATTTTCACTGGGGGCAATGTCAGCCTCGCAGTTGCCTTCAAAGGGCCAAAATAATTTTAGGGCTGTATAAATGTAACTTCTCCTTAACTGTTAAGGAGTTGAAATTACACTTGGTCCTTTGAAGGCAAATGTGAGGCTGATGTGGCCTCCGGTGAAAATGAGTTTGACACCACTGCTCAATACTGACTACTTTGCTACGTTCATTCTTGCCTCTAACTTAGTAGTTATCCCAGTGGCTAGATGCATTTGAAATACTTCCCCCTTCTCCTCTGAGGCTATGTCCTGCTCTCTTAAAAAGACTTCCCTGACCACCTCAGTGCACAGATAGCTCTTTTCTCTGTTTTATGACATATTTTCTGTACCATATAGATTAGTCCTTACGTTATATCACTATGAATTCTCTCACCATTTAAATGATTTTACTCTTCTTTCCTCACCATTCCATTTAATAAACAGGACTGGGAATTGGCTGGATGGTTGACAGTGGCCAAGGGTATGGTCTGTTAGGGCCCAGATGTTCACACAATTTTTTTTCACTCCCAGTTTATTTTCTTCACTTAGAGTGAAAATGTTAAGTTAATGTGTGTATGGACTGAACAAATAAACAAACTTGATAGGTACATTGATGTGATTTTTTAAAAAGCCCTTTAAGATTCCTATGCATCATTTTTTAAAAAGAACTTGGCAGCAATCTATCACTTTTAGGTCCATTCATCAAATAAATAGTTTGGATAGGTTTTATTAAAAATGTAGCTACTGCCCTGGCTGGTGTAGCTCAGTGGATTGAGTGTGGGCCTGCAAACAAAAGGACTGCGGTTTGATTCCCAGTCAGGGCACATGCCTGGGTTGCAGGCCAGTTCCCTGCAGCGGACACACGAGAGGCAACCACACATTGATATTTCTCTCCCTCTCTCCTTCCCTTCCCCTCTAAAGATAAATAAATTTTAAAAAATCTTAAAAAAAATGTAGCTACTGACTGGCTCTGCTGCCTTTGCCATAAGCCTGAGAATCACTCTACTGGATAAATTAGAGACTTTTCAAAAGCTTATAAATGTCAACCCATTTTCTTTTGTAATACACAGAAGCACAAAGTTTACCTAGGGCTTCAGTCTATTTGATAAATAGTCTGCATCTTTTGTTTCTAAGGAGAAGAAATCAATTAGCCCGGATAGATTTTTTAGATTAGCTTTGTAAGTCAGGGATAATTTATTTTCATTATCCTTACTATGGTTAGCCTGGATGACAGCTTGAAGTTAAAGTTTAGCATTATGGATCCCAAGTCACAGATCAGTAAAATGACACTAATGTATATTAGGGACAGAGCTGGTATGATCATTGGGCATGAAGAACCTCACCTGAGTTTCTGCCTTGCATATTCAAAAACTAATTTGTGCTTGAAGAAAGGATGTGGAGCAGAGAGGGGTTAGAATGAGGGCTTAAAGAAAATCATGGAAGTTTTGGGGGGCAATGGATATCTTGATTGTGGTGGTTTCATATTTGTGTACATATGCCAAACCTAATCAAGCTGTACACTTTATTTTTTATTAAAAAATTTGATTGCAATTGCATTACAGTTGTTCCAATTTTTTCTCCCTTTGCCCTCCTCTGAAGTCGTATATATTAAATATGTGGGGTTTATGATATTTCAATTATACCCCAATAAAGCTGTTAAAATAATTTGAAGATATACATTTAAAAAATGCATTCCTTCATTGAAGTAAATTCTTGTAGGGCCTACTTTCCACTTTAAACCCAGTGATTAAGAAAACTGGCTTTGAAGATGGATAGACCTGTGGATCTCTCATTTAGTAGCTTAGTAACTGGGTAAAAGTTATTTTTAACCTCTCTGAGTCTCAATTTTCCATCTTAAAAATAGAGATTGTATTGAGAGCACCTAATTCATACTTTCAGGGTAAAATGTGATAATGCTGGGAAAGCACTTAGCACAATATTGAGCAATAACTAAACCTTAAAGAAATGACAGCAATTGTTTTACCTGCAATTGTGATATTAATCTTGTCTTAGGTGAAAGCATACAGAATTACATGCGGATTCCTGAAACAATTTATTGATTGCAGTCAATGAGCTACCTTTACTAGATACTCACTTGTGGGAAGATTTCTGTTAACTGAAACTGTTGGGAAGTGAAAAGTTATGTAAATCAGAGCTTCTGACATCTGTAAGGTGCTAAAATGAGTGGGAAAGATGGGACATATATTCGAATGAGCTTGTGCCAAAGCTTTTATAGAAACATACAAATAAGTCTTAATTTAAGTAGTAGAAGCAATACAAGAAATAGTGAATAGATAATCTGGGCAAGGTTCATTAAGGAGTGCAGAGAGTTCACCCCACTGGGGAGCAGTGGGGGCTTGCTGTTAAACAGATAGGGGTTTGAGTTTCACCCCTCACTGAGCTTTAGCTGAGAGAGCTTGGGTGGGTTACTGAGCCTTTCTAAACCTTACTTTAATACGTTAGAGACATTAATATCTCCCCCCTGAAGTTATTGCGAAGATTAAATATGCGAATACATTTTCAGCACTTAACATAATAGAGCCTACAACATAGTAAGTATTCAACAAAATGCAAGTGATTTCTATATCTCCAAATCTCAGGGTTCTTTTTCACTTTTACTCCCACACATTTTTTTTCTACCATATTTGTGTAAGGTTTCTATGGAATAATCCCAGGACAACTTCACTGAACAAAGCCTCCTGATTTGCCTGGCGGTGTGTCAGGTTCTCAACAGGCCTGATGACTTCTGCTCTTATGAATTCTACTCAGCTATTCTAGTAGATAATTAGAACTAACACTTACATGGTCCTATGGCACAATATTTTGTGTCAAAAAATGCAGGACATTTTAGAGAGTATTCACTGGCCTAAATCTTTCTATGTCCAGGTATATTAGTCTGCTAGGGCTGCCATAACAAAATATCACAGACTGGGCTTAAACAACAGGAATTTATTTCTCACAGTTCTGGGGACCAGAAGTTCAAGATCAAGGTGTTGGCTGATTCCATTCCTGGTGAGGGCCCTCTTCCTAGTTTACAGATAGACTCCTCACTGTGTCCTCATATGTACTCACTCTGAGGTCTGTTTTTATAAGGACACTAGTGCCATCATGAGGGCTCCACCCTCAAGACCTCATCCAACCTGTACCATCATATTGGACTTAAGGTTGAATTTGAGGAAGGGGACAATTCAGTCCATAGACCCAGGCTACTAATTGATGTTCTGAATCAAGTAAATGGCAAAAGCATTCTTGCAGTTTTGGGGGGCCAAAAAAACTGAGTCATCTAACAGTTGGGAGTCCTGGTTTGCACATAGGGGGTCCAGGTTTGACTGTTGGTGTGGGACTACTGGTCTGGTAGGGAGGTACTGGAGTATAACTGTTTGGATTCAGACTCTCTAGCAGCAGAACTTCCTGAATTTAAAACAAGGTTTTGCTACTTACCAGTTGTGAAACTTCAAAGAACTTATTAACCCTCTCTGTGAGGGAATCATCTGAAAAATGAAGTTAATATTATATATATACACATACACAATACTATTATATATTATTATGATATTACATATACTATATGAACCCCACATATTGGGGACAGAGCTTGTATGATCATTGGCCATAATTATAACACATACACATATACATACATACACACAGAGTTACATATCTGAGTGGGTTATGGTATGTATTAAATGAGTAAGGAAAGCAAAGAGCTTAAAATATAGGAAATGCTTAATAAATGTTAGCTGTGTTTATCTTCTAGAAAATAATCTCCATGAAGGCAGGGATTTTTGTTTGCTTTGTTCATTACCATGTCCCAAGCACACAGAACAGTAACTGGTACATAGAAGGTGCTTAGTCAATATCTGTTGAATAAATGAACATTTAATTTCTCTTTTTCTTTCACATCTCATATTCAATCCATCAGTTCTGTTTTCAAAATATATCTAGAATCTGATAAGTTTTCACTGCCTTCTCACCTGCCATCTGGTCAATAGCTTCTATCTCCTTTAACCTGAAGGATCACAACAGCATCCTAAGTGACCTTGCTGTTTCTTTCCTTTACCCCTTGAAACCTGCCTCTCTTCTCACCAGAATCTTTTCTTCAAACAACACTGAAAGTGATTCTTTTTAAAAATAAGTTAGATCACACTGTTTCTCTGCTTAAAACCCTCCCCTGACTCCCAGGTCATTTACAGGAAAGGACAAAAATTTCACAGGATTCCCTTTTTGCTGTCTTTCTGATCTCATCTTCTATTACTTTCCCTCTTTGACTTTTGTATTTCAGTCATATTGAAATAGAATAGTATTTCTTTAACACACACACCAATTACATATTACAAACTCCGGCCTCACAATCCTTGCACTTGCTGTTCCTTCTGCCAGGAATGTTCTTCTCCCAGATATACCCTTGGTTCATTTCCACACTTTCTTCAGATCTCTGCTTAAATATTGGACTTAAAGAAACTATTTTCTTTGATAGTACCATGTAAAACAGCATTCCAATCCCAAGGAATACCTCACTGCCTTATTATCTTTTGGTTTTCTCCATAGCATTTATCACCACCTGACACATTTGTTATTTATTTCCTATTGTCTGTCTTACATCATCAAAAATATCATCTCCTCCAGAACAAGGACTTTGGTGATTTTGTTCACTGCTTTATCCTCAGTGCCTGGAATATGTTGATTCTTCGATAATTATTTGCTGAATGAATGAATATATGATCTTAAAAAGGCAATGTCTCTCACTAATGTTTTCTTACTCTAAGAAACAGCTTATAGTCTATGATAACCTCATTCTCCAGCTAGCTGTATTTGACTTTGATTATTGGAGTGTGGAAAAAATAAAATTCTAATTGATAAAACCAATTTGGTAGGCAAAATTCAGAAAAAATGGGAATCATGGGGGGAGATATTAAAAAAAGCCTTTGGGGATGAAAATTTGACAACTCCTTTATACTATGGGCCTGGTCAAAACCTTGCCAGCCTGAGGTGTTGAGTACTCAGAGCTCTCTGGCTGCAAGTAAAAATCATTCTGAAGAGTCTATTCTATTACTTTTATAAAATAACATCTTTCATGCTGGCTGGTGTGGCTCAGTGGACTTAGTGCTGGCCTGCAAAACAAAGGGTCTCCGGTTCAATTCCCAGTCAGGGCACATGCCTGGGCCACAGACGAGGTCCCCAGTAGGGGGTGTGCAAGAAGCAACCACACATTGGTATTTCTCTCCCTCTCTTTCTTCACCCCTTCCCTTCTGTCTAAAAATAAATTAATAATATCTTAAAAAATAAAATAATATATTTTGAAAGGCTCAAACTATTAACAATGTCTTCTGCAAAATGTGGTATTTTTGGCAGAGGAAGATGGGAACAAGAGAAGGGAAAAACTAAACTTTTACTTTGATATAATTCTGTATTTTTAATTTGTTTTTACATGGATCAAGTATTATCTTTTTAAATGAAAATGCCTTGTCTATTCTGTTTTTCTTTCCTTTGGGGAGTAATACCTTGCAAAATCACAGTTGACGACAACTTTTCCTATTTTAAAAAATAACATACCAACTTAAAAACATAGAGGGCAAGTGTAAGAAAATACAAGAAACCTAAAAGCCATTGACAAATTTACTGAAGCTTTTGAATTATTTAAGTTTTTGAACTTGCATTCACAGATTTTTGTTTGGGGTTGTGAATTTATGCTCTGGAGTGGAGGAAATTTAAAAATTAGTAAGGCTCTGGTTTTCCCATCTGTGTTAAATCCCTATAATCAAATGAGTCACAGTGTGCTTTGAGGTGGGGGGTGGGGGGGAGAAAGTGCTTTGCTTTACAAACCACATGTCCACCAGAACTCTCTGAGCCACTCCTAATGGTTTTACACACACTGGCTAACAGTTGAGGAGTAGTGCTAAACTGTTAGAATGAAATGATTCAGGGCACTGGCTCCAGCCTCTTAGGGTCTAGCCCAAATTATAACCTAAGGACTGGAAAGGAAGATCAAGGCACTGGCCTTGAACTCAGGCTTGGGGGTGAGAATGGGCAAAGCAAGTGGGAGTCAAATTTCCTAAGTCTGACCTTAGCCAAATGCTACTTCCTGGAGGTCCAGGAAATGTCCTCAAATAGCAGACATCCTAGTAGCAACACCATAATGCCCTGTGTCACCACTTTCTCCACTAATTGGCATCACTGTTCACTGGGTCATGTGTCCACGAAGTGTGTTCTTGTTCTCAGCAGATCCTCTCAAATGATACACCTTTTAATAGCTCATGCTCTTTCTTTCTGGTAGCCTAGATTATGACATTAAAAAGACAAACATAAAAAGTAAAATAGATAATTATAAGGAAGACAAACAAACCAACTCTAAACCACTTAGAGCTACAGCAGCCTGTTGTTACAATTTTCAATGTAGAGCTCACTACAGGGTTGAGGTGCAAGTGGCTTCACCATTTGTACCATACTTCAAGACATTTAGACACTTGACAGGGTGTTTCTCAAATTTTACAAAAGTAGACAGATACCCTGCACATCTTGCAAGCATCAAAAGTGAACAGGCAACATGCTTTAAGCATTCTTTTGTTTGTTTTAATATAATAATATTTAGGAGTAGGCAATCAATCAGAATGTATATATATATAACATTCTGGAATCAGGAAGAAATTTGAAACATAACCATGGTGATTTCATTCTAAGAAGCTTAAATGTAAGCAGAATAATTAGACAGAAGAATCTTTCTACTCTGTCCAGTTCCTCCTCCTACCTAAAAGAGTCAAGTGGGATCTAACTATTCTAAGATCCCTGAAAGCAGAGCATGCTTATAGCTGACCCCTGTCTCTTAAGCCTTGAAAAAGACTGGGAGATGATTATGTGGGCATTCATGAGAGAGAGAGAGAGAGAGAGAGAGAGAGAGAGAGAGAGAGAGAGAGAGAGATGCCTACTACTAGGTAAACATTGGGTCAGGTGCTGCGTGTGTAATGGTGAACAAAAACAGATGTGATGCCTGTTTTTGGAGCTTCTGATCTCATGGGTGAGATAGATATTAATAAAGTAATTATACAGATAAGAATATAATTATAAACTGAGATAAATATTCTGAAGGAAAGAAACAATTCTAAGGAAGTGCACACTATAATGAGAAGTTAATGGACATCTCCATGAAGAAATATCCCTTATACAGAAATCTGAAGGCCAGTCAGAGTTAAGTGATATTACAAGCAGAAAGAAGAGCATGTCCAAGGTGCTACAGAGGACTAGAAACAAGGTCAGAGTGGCTGGAGTCCAGAAAATACGGAGAAGGTGGGAGATGAGGTGGCAGAGTTTAATAGGGGTGTCATTGGCTGTGGGGTAGGATGATTCTACAGTGTGGATGAGGGATGCTAGTTTGCATACACAAAGTTTCAGGAAGTTTAACCTCTCTGGTCCCTGTCCTCTAAATCCCAAACTGCCCCCTGGACACTTATGATAGCCCCAAACCCCTAAATTTCCAAATACCCACCAGTTAAAAACCACTAAATTCAGGACCTTTTTGGCCACTTAAGGATTTAGGGTTTTGTCCTACAAGCAAAGGGGAAACAATGGGAAATAGCTTTAGCAGAGGAAGAAAGTGATCTAATTTGTATTCTGAAAAGATAATTCTGTAAATGTATATTACTAAGTAAAAGAAGCCAAGCTGAACAGGCTACAGCAGTATGATTCCAACTATACGTCATTCTAGAAAAGAGAAAACTATGAAGACAATAAAAATATTGGTGGTTGCCTGAGATCAGTGGTGGAGAGAGGAGAGTCAGTGGAGCATAGAGGATTTTTAGGGCAGTGTAACTACTGTGTATGATGCACAAATGATGTACCATATAATGATAGATACATGTCATTATACATTTGTCCAAACTCATAGATTATACAGCACCAAGAGTGAACCATGATGTAAACTATGGACTTTGGGTAATTTTGATGGGTCAATGTAGGTTCATTGATTGTAACAAATGTACCACTCTGGTTGAGGATGTTGATAGTGGGAGAGGCAGTGTGTGTGTAGCAGCAGGGGATATAGGGGGACTTGCTGTACTTTCTTGTCAATTTTGTTGTGAATCTATAACTGCTCTATAAAATAAAGTCTATTTTTAAAAAGGAAAGGAAGTCCAGAAGAATCACTGTCAGTGTACTAAAGGTAGGAGATGGAATCTATTTCACATACATTCTTAAAAGAAAGGACTAGAAAGTCAGTCCCTTAAACAAACAAAAAAGATCATTCTGGCTGTGGTGCAAAAAAAGGGAGGTTTTCTTCAGAGACCCTCCCACACAAGGTTGTTTTTAGATTGAAAAGGCTATCTGGGATGGTGATGGGGGCTGGAGGGGATAACTGGGCAAACTTTTGCCAGGTATTAATCAAAAATTCATTTGTAATAATGACTATTTATTGAGCATTTGATGTATGTGCTTTACCTAATTGTTTTATTTTATTCCTTATAATAACCCTGAAAAGTATGCATGATATCCCTATATTGCAGATGAAAAAAATGTACCATCAGAAAAGTTTATTGACTTTTCCAGTGTGACACAACCAATAAATGGTAGGTCCAGGAATCCTAAGATCTGTTTGACCCCAGAGCCCATGCTCTTAACTGTAGTGCTATACCTAGAAGTCTTATTATCAACAGAGAATCTTAGCAGAGTACAGAGATCAAAGGGCATGTGGGGAGAGCAGAAAAGTTTAGCTGGAGCATAAGAATCATTGCTGTAGAACCATTCGAATGTCCAGAAACCAGCATTAAAACGCTAGTGCTTGAGAGTAGGAGAGTGGCAATCAGAAGTCAGTGAAGAGAGATAGAAAAATGGTGAAGATAAACTTGTTTTCTTAAAATTGACCAACAGAAAATCTTGCTATAGTTATTTTTTCCTGGAATTGTAATGTCATTTTGAAAGAGACCTTTTGGAAATTCAGGAAGGGGAGAGTAGCTTCTATTAAATCATAAGGTAAAGTTGAAGCATTTGGGGCTTACACTATGCATTCAAAGAAGGATGATGCTATCCTATGTGACTAAAGTTCAGTTTGGATAGGCTACCCTCACACCCAGGTATGTTGAGGGAGAGGCACACACTCCTCATACATGTTAGAGTAAACAGCTTCATTCAAGATATGTTTACAGAGCTCTTTTGCTATGAAGTGCAGCACTAAGCATCACAGAGGATACAAACATGACTGCAAAATAAATCTGTCTTCAGTGGCTTTATAGTCTAATGGAAAAAAACAGAAATACAACCAACTATAATCAACAGAGGCACAAATTAAACTCCAGAAGAGTGCAGAGCACAAATGCTTGTTTTTACCTGGGAGGTGGGAAGTAAAGGCATTGTAGTGATGGCAGCATTTGAGCTGGTCAGGCCTAAAAGGTAAGGTTTTTTCTAGGCAAGTGGTTCTCAAAATGCAGTTTTTTGACCAACAGTATCAATATCACTTGGGATTTGTTAGTTTCAAATCTCAAGTCTACTTGAACCTATTGAATTAGAAACTCTGTGGTGTGGCTTAGAAATCTGGGTTGTAACAAGCCCTCATATGTTGAGAACCACTGCTTTAGGCAAAGAATAAGAGACATTCTAGGTCAAGAAAACAGTATAAAAAGATTGTAATGGAATTAATCTAGGTGGTACATCTGTGACCTGATAAACAACTGGGTGTGACTGGAGGGCAGAATGCATGGGTGAGGGAGGCAAGAAAGTGAATGGAGTCATCATATTGGGAGGCTTTCTATTGGATATTCATATCAGATTTTTTATTTCAAGCAGTAGCTGACACAGCAATGTTAAAGAAGAAGAAACATGCTCTGACTGGTGTGGCTCAGTGGGTTGGGTGTTGTCCTGCCAACCAAAAGGTCACTGGTTTGATGCCAAGTCAGGACACAGGCCTGGATTGTGGGCCAGATTCCTGGCTGGGGATTCAAGAGGCAATCATTGATGTTTCTCTCCCTCTCTTCCCATTTCTCTAAAAATAAATAAATACAATCTTTTTATTTTAAGGAGAAAGGCATGAAAACCAGAACATTGGTTAAGAGCCTACTATTCCTATCTAGTCCAGTGTTTCTCAGCCCTAGCTGCACATTAGGATCACTCTGGGAGCTTGTCAACATTATCAATGCCCGGCCTTTCTCCTGGACCTTTGTATTTAATTAGTCTTGAGGGCAACCCAATATTGATATGCTTCAGAAGTTCCACAGGTAATTTTTGAGTGCAGCCATGGTTGAGAAACCCTGTTGTAATAGAAGAGTAAAAACACATCTGTAAGTGGATGGGAAGGAACAGGGAGTGACACTGTTGGAAGCTGGGCTCCTTACCACAGTTGGGTTGTAGCAAAGAACTCATACAGAAAGTCCAAGTGGGGCTCTTATTCTTCACATAGGCTGAGCCACTTTTCTGAATACTTTGTGAATGACCTCAGCAGCTCAGGATGAACCTTTGCTGAAAAATTGGAGTTGATCTGGTATGAATTAGGACAACTTCCCAGAGCCATTTCATGCAGATACCTGGATAAGGCTCACTGAAATCTCTGTCTATCCCCCAAGTCCACTGTGGGGTTGCCAGAGAAATAGATATGCCTGGCAGGAGAAGGAGTGGTGTTCAAAGCCTAAATGCCAGTTCCCATAGCTGATTTCCTCAGAAGCCCTCATTGGCAAATGTGCTGCTTCTTCTCTATGTATGCCTCTGCAGCTTCTGCAGGCCCATCAGGTTGCTCCCATATTAGCAGAAGGAGAGGAGAGGGATATGTCAGGTCACTCGGATACTTAAAATTCAGCTAGCAATGTTGTTCATTAGACTGGGACAAAGGCATGGTGGCTTGTACAACCACTCAGCTCTGTATCAATTAGAACAACAAACAACAATATTAGTAGCTAATATTTATTGAGCATATAGTAAGGGCTTAGAGATTTGTTTTTATTGTTTTATTTAATTCTTATGCCAAGCTGAGACAGGCCTTGTTGGTATGCCCTTTTTACAGAGGAGGAACCTGAGGTTCAGAGATGTTAAGGAACTCACCCAAAGTCACACAGCCAGTAAGTGCAAACCAGGATCTTAAATCAGGTCAGTATGACTCCAAAATGTATCTGTTAACCATTCTGCTACAGTCAGTTAGTAATAAAACCATCCCAAATTGTGGAATGGCTGGAAATTGAGTGGGGGGTATGGAACATTAGACAGAGGCCAGGTAACAGAAGGCCAGGATGAGGAGTCTGGGCTTGTTTCTGGAGGCATTGGACAGCCATTAGGGATATTATGACATTATTACTGGCATTAGCAAACCAGCTCTGACAATAAATATTATGTGTGAGATGGGTCCAGGTGAGGAAAGATAAGAAAGACTGACTACATAATTTGTGGGTGCCACTGCAAAATTAAAATGCAGGATTCCTTATTAAAAATTACCAAGACTTTCAAAATAAAGACAGAAGAGTTTTAAATCAAGTGTGAGTCCCTGTGACACTGCACAGATGGCAGGCCTATGAAGCCAGCCCTGGAGACAAGAAGACAGTCAAGAACATATTGAGTGGTTGAGGATAAGGTTGGGTACAGGGTTAGAAATAGGGCTAAAAAGAAAAGGACAGACTTCCAGCCAAGATGCAGGTATAGGTGTACACACTGTGCCTCCTTGCACAACCAAAATTAAGGACAAAAATTTAGAAACAAGAAAACAACAGAACTGATAGAAAACTGAACTGTACAGAAGTCCAACAACCATTCATCCAGACCAGTAAGAGGGGCAGAGTTGTGGCAGGAAAAAGTGGAGGTTGGCAGACTGGGTGCGCAGGAAGGAGCTAACAGACCCCAGGCACACTGGCAGCAGCTAGTAGACCCCAGGCACAGGGTGGCAATGAGCAGGCCCAGTGAGGCCACAGAAGGCAGCTGGCTGACCAGACAGTCCCACATTCCTGCAAAGATAATCAAGGTGAAGGGGGAAAGGCAGAAGGGACTGGAATCCGAGAGAGCGGAGCAAGTTCCACTGTTCCCTCTTGGACCCCACCCCCACATACAGCATCACAACCCAGAGACTGGGCTGCCCCACCCTGGGGAACACCTAAGGTTCTACCTCTCACAATGTAACAGCCACAACTAGACCAAAAAATGGCTCAAATGGGAGAACAGATCAAAGACCCAGAGCCAATTCATCTAAGCGACCAAGAGATAGCCAACCTATCAGATGCACAGTTCAAAGCACTGCTGATCAGGATGCTCACAGAATTGCTTGATTTTGGTCACAAATTAGATGAACAAATGAAAGCTACACTAAATGAAATGAAGAAAAATGCAGAGGGAACCAATAGTGATGGGAGGAAAACTGAGACTGAAATCAATGGAGTGGACCAGAAGGAAAAAAGAAACAAACAGAAAACAAGGAAGAAACAAGAATTCAAAAAAGTGAGGAGAGACTTAGGAACCTCCAGGACATCTTTAAATGTTCCAACATCCAAATTATAGGGGTACCAGAAGGGGAAGAAGAAGAGCAACAAGTGGAAAACTTATTTGAGCAAATAATAAAGGAGAACTTCCCCAATCTGGCAAAGGAAATAGACTTCCAGGAAGTCCAGGAAGCTCAGAGAGTCACAAAGAAGTTGGACCCAAGGAGGAACACACCAAGACATATCATAATTACATTAGCCAAGATTAAAATGAAATAGAGAATTCTAGAAGCAGCAAGGGATAAGGGGACAGTTACCTACAAAGGAGTTCCCATCAGACTGTCAGCTGATTTCTCAAAAGAGACCTTACAGGCAAGAAGGGGCTGGAAAGAAGTATTCCAAGTTGTGAAAGTCAAGGACCTACATCCAAGATTGCTCTATCCAGCAAAGCTTTCATTTAGAATGGAAGGGAAGATAAAGCGCTTCTCAGATGAGGTCAAATTAAAGGAGTTCATCATTACCAAGCCCTTATTATATGAAATGTTAAAGGGACTTATCTAAGAAAAAGAGGACAGAAAATAGGACAGTAAAAAGATAGCAAACTCAGAGATATTAACAACCACACCTAAAACAAAAATACAAACTAAGCAAACTCTTAGAACAGGAACAGAAACACAGAAATAGAGATCACACGGAGGGTTAGCAACAGGGGAGTGGGAGGAGGAGAGAGGGAGAAAAGGTACAGAGAATAAGTACCATAGACGGTGGGTAGAAAATAGACAGGGGGAGGGCAAGAATAGTGTGGGAAAAGTAAAAGCTAAAGAATTATGACATATGGACATGAACTAAAGGAGGGGAATGTGGGTGGGAGGGGTTGTGCAGGGTGGAGGGGAATGATGGGGGAGAAATGGGACAAGTGTAATAGCATAATCAATAAAATATGTTTAAAAAATTTTAAAAAGAAAATAAAAAAGGAGAGATGCAAACATCACTGGGAAGGTAAAAATTCCTCTCTCTTTCAGCTACCATATTCAATGACAACTCTGAGATGAAGTATGGATGACTGAGCGGAAGGATCATGAAGGAAAGCTAATTTGAAAGAAAGTGATAAATTTGCTTTGGAAACCTATATGGTTCCACTTGCATGTTTGGTGTTTAGATGAGTATGAATGCTATTAATTTATACTAGATGCTGTCCCGTAAGTCACTTGGTCTCTCACTTAGCCATAAAGCTATGTTTTGCTTCCTCCCTGGAAAAGATGTATTAGAAGTTTGTTCCTAGGAGCTGGAGGTGGGCAAAGTAAATTCTCAATCTACCTTATTTGGACCAGAAAGGGATTTCTTACATGGCTTACAGTTAAAGACTACAGAGCAATGACTTCTCCCTTCTTCCATACCTAAGAATTTTTGAGGATCCTGAAAGCCATTCTGAGTACAAGGGGGTCAGGCAGTGTAACAGATTCACTACTTTGACTTATTACTTCCTCTATATTTTCAGCATTTCATTGGCCTGATTACCTCTACTCTTTCACTTAAGTCACAGAGGCACTTTGGGTGATCCTACTCCAAGATGGAAGCCTTTGAATGGTTCCATATCTGGATAGACTTTCTCTCCAACCAAGTCACTCTGACAAAGGGATAGTCTAGATTCACAGGAATCATAGAAGTTTTCAGTTCCCATGCAGTCTGGAGCATCTGCTTGTTGATCAGTGCTAGAACAGCTCCGTAGTAAAAAGCCAGAATGGAGGAGGCCACTAATCATGACCTGCCATCTACATGATAGGGAGATCTTAGGGGAAAAGCATTTCACCAAATAGTCACTCCATATTCTACTATTCATTCCCTGCCTGTCTTCTGCCCCATAAAGTATCTGGCTCTACTCTAAATAGTATCCTACAGGGATCTAAGATGGTGGCGCAGTAGGAAGGAGCATATTTCGCTCCCCACTACACACAGGAGAATATTCTGGCTGATTTACATCAGAACGGAGCAAACAGCCATCAGAAACACAGCATATTTGAAATCAGGAGATCAAAAAATTGTAGTGGACACTGAAAAACCAGATGGTAAGGAGAGTACTTCAGAACAATAAGAGCCCAAGGGACAACGCGGACACCAGGGTCGGGACTGAGGCCTGGGCGGGCTCTCGCCAGGCTTGCCACAAGAATAGGGAGGGAGCGGGGTCAACTGCTCCTTCCCCAGCCAAACAAAATTTTAGCAGCACTGGGATAAACCCAGTTGCTTGAAATCTCACAGAGAGGAGTTGGGGTCTCAGTGGCAGACAAACTGGGGGTGTGAACACCCACGCATATCCCGGGGAAGGACCGCATACCAGAGCTCGCCTGATTGTTGGTGGCCAGCGCCACTGGGTCAGCCACACACCTGAGCTCCCAGGGCCTTTGGCTCCTGGCACCCAAGGGGCAGCCGCAGGCATGGGCTTGCAGGAGGCCAGTGCCAACAGGTCATTTGCTCCTGGCGACATTGAGACAGCCACGCACCTGGGCTGGCGGGACCTCCAGCGCCCAGCGCCATTGGAACAAGCGCACGCCCGCGGGACGGCTGTTCGGCCGCTTGCCTGAGCCCGCTCGCCTTGCTGCCATTGTGGCAGGCGTGCGCCCGCGGGGCAGCTGATCCACTGCTCGCCTGAGCTCACCAGCCTCCGGTGCCCAGTGCTGGAGGAGCAGCCATGTGCCTGAGCCCGCCATCCATCGGGGATGATTGCGCAAGGATTGGCTCCGGTATGTGACCACAGGTGCCTGCGAGATCATAGGCACCTGTGAGCAACTGGGATAGGCACACACGTCCTCAGAACTTATACCTGAGTCCCTGGGCAGAGAGGCCCAGGCCTAGCCCTGAGGACAGTAGCACAAAGATAGATGAGCGCTGAACAGGGACAAAAGCGATACTGTCACCCCTAGACGATTGCAGCCAACAAGACCAGAAACACCAGCTCAGCAAGATTGAAAACAGCAAGAGTTGTTGGTTTTCTTTCTAATTTTCTTTTTTTCTTTTTTCTTGTTTTTCTTGTTGCTTTTTTCTTTTTTTCTTTCTCTTTTTAAATTTTAATTTTTTTTCTATTATTTTTTATTATTTTTATCTTTTTTTACCCCTCAATGCCCTTTGCTTTGCATATCTTCTTTCTTGCCTTATTCCTTCTTCCTTTCTTTCCAATTTTATCTCTTCTTGCTTCCTCTTTTTTCTTTTTTTCTCTTCTTTCCTCTTTTTTTCTTTTTCTTTCTTCTCTTCTTTCTTCCCTTTCCATTTTTTCCTCTATTCTCTTTTTAAATACCCACAAGTAAGACAAAAACAAAACAAAACAAAACAAACAACAAAAAACCAGCCCTGGAATTGTGAAAAAAAAACAGAGACGATCCCAAGGAGGGGGCATTTCAACAGATAAGACAGTGGAAACTGTGAACACCAGGATACCTGAAGCAGACAGCTCCACTGAATCTCACAGGTATCCTACCACAGTTCACACCATAAACCCAGGGAGCCAGAACAGATCAATTTAAGAAATTAAGGCTAATAAGAAGAACCTCAAAAACAATGGGAAGACAAAGAAATAATCCCCAAATGAAAGGAAAGGAGGAAGCCCCAGAAAGAATGCTAAATGAAAAAGAGGCAGCTCAACTGTCAGATTTTGAGTTCAAAACAATGGTTGTCAGGAAGCTCCAGGAGCTCTCAATGAGCTACCAGAAACTACAGGGAAGCTACGATGAACTCACTGCAAACTATATAAACATGAAAAAGGAAATAGAAACTATCAACAAGGGCCAAGAGGAAATGAAGAGTACAATTTCTGAACTGAAGAATAGAGTGGAAGAAATGAAAAGCAGAAATGATGAAGCAGAAGATCGGATTAGTGAGTTGGAGGACCAAGTAGAAAAAAAAACACCCAGAAAGAGCAAGAAAAGGAAAAGAGGCTCAAAAAGAATGAAGAGGGATTAAGAGAAATGCAAGACAATATGAAACATAATAATATCCGTATAATAGGGATACCAGAAGGAGAAAAAGAAGAACAAGGGTTAGAAACCCTTTTTGAAAATGTGGTGATGGAAAACTTCCCTAATATGATAAGAGGAAAAGTCACACAAATCCAGGAAACACAGAGAGTCCCAATCAAGAGGAATCCAAGGAAGCCCACTGCAAGACACATCATAATTAAAATGGCAAAATTCCAAGACAAAGAGAGAATCTTAAAGGCAGCAAGGGAGAAAAAGGAAGTAATGTACAAGGGGGCTCCAATAAG
>PVKU01010420.1:0-52408 GCA_004027475.1 Anoura caudifer | reverse complement strand
ATATAGAGCCCTTCATCCCAAAGAAACTAAATACACATTTTTTTTCAAATGCACATGGAACATTATCAAAGATAGACCACATGATAGGACACAAAACAAGCCTCAACAAATTCAAGAAAATTGAAATCATACCAAGCATTTTCTCTGACCACAAGGGACTTAATCTAGAAATTAACCCCAAGGGGAAAAACCCAAAACCCTCAAAATCACAGAGACCGAATAGCATGTTATTAAACAATGAATGGGTCAAGGATGAAATTAGGGAGGAAATCAAAAAGTTTCTAGAAACAAATGAAAATGAACTCACAATGACCAAAAATGTATGGGGCGCAGCGAAGGCAGTCCTCAGAGGGAAATTCATAGCGATACAGGCCTACCTAACAAAGATAGAAACATTTCAAACAAACAACCTAACCCTGTGCCTGGAAGAACTCGAGGAACAACAACAAAAAAACAGCCCAGAGCAAATAGAAGGAAGGAAATAACCAACATCAGAGCAGAATTGAATGACATAGGCACTGAAAGCACAATTCTAGGATCAATGAATCCAGGAGCTGGTTCTTTGAAAAGATAAACAAAATCAACAAGCCTTTAAACAGGCTCATCAAGAAAAAAAGAGAGAGGACCCAAATAAACAGACTCAGAAATGAAAGAGGAGAGATTACAACTGACACCACAGGAATACAAAGGATTGTAAGAAATTACTATGAAGAACTGTATGTCAAGAAATTTGAAAACCTAGGTGAAATGGACAAGTATCTAGAAAAATATAATCTTCCAAAACTCAGTGAAGAAGAAGTAGAAAGCCTGAACAGACCAATAACAGCAGATGAAATTGAAGCAGTAATCAAAAAACTCCCAACACACAAAAGCCCTGGGCCAGGTGGTTTCACAGGAGAATTCTACAAAGTATTTAAGGAAGAGCTAACCCCTATCCTTCATAGACTATTCCAAAAAATCCAAAATGATGGAAGACTCCCAAACTATTTTTATGAAGCCAACATCATCCTAATCCCAAAACCAGATACAGACACAACAGAGAAAGAAAACTTCAGGCTAACATCGCTGATGACCATAGAAGCTAAAGTCCTCAACAAAATATTGCCAAACTGCATCCAACAATACTTTAAAAACATCAAACACCATGACCAAGTGGGATTCATCCCAAGGATGCAAGGATGGTTCAACATTTGCAAATCAGTAAATGTAATACAGCACATAAACAAAAGCAAAGACAAAAATCACATGATCATATCAATAGATGAAGAAAAATCATTTGATAAGCACCCATTTATGATAAAAACACTCAGCAAAGTGGGAATAGAAGGAACATTCCTCAACATAATAAAGGCCATATATGAGAGACCTATAGCCAACATCATATTCAACAGGTAAAAACAAAAATCTTTTCCACTAAGATCAGGAACAAGACAAGGAAAGTTGTCCAGTTTCACCACTTGTATTCAATATAGTATTAGAAGTCTTAGCCACAGTGATTAGACAAGAAAAGGAAATAAAAGGCATCCAAATTGAAAAGGAGGAAACAAAAATATCATTGTTTGCAGATGACATGATAGTGTACATAGAAAATCCTATAGACTCGGCCAAAAAGCTGCTCGACCTAATAAATGAATTTGGCCAAACAGCCAGATAGAAAGTCAATATCCAGAAATCAAAGGCATTTTTGTATAGCAACAATGAAAGAGCAGAAGCAGAAATCAAGAAAAAAAATCCCATTCAATATAGCAAAAAGAAAAATAAAATACCTAGGAATAAACCTAACCAAGGAGGTAAAAGACCTGTATGCAGAAAACTATGCAACACTGAAGAAAGAAATCAAGGAAGACACAAACAAATGGAAACATATACCGTGTTCGTGGATTGGAAGAATTAACATCAAAATGTCCATGGTACCCAAAGCCATTTACAGATTCAATGCGATACCTATTAAAGTACCAATGGCATATTTCACAGACATAGAATAAACACTTCAAAAATTTATATGGAAACATAAATGACCTTGAATAGATGCAGCAATTTTGAGAAAGAAGAGCAAAGTAGGAGGGATCACCATACCTGTCGCCAAACTGTATTACAAGGCTACTGTATTCAAAACAGTCTAGTACTGTCATAAAAACAGGCAGATGGACCAGTGGAATAGAACAGAGAGGCCAGAAATAAACCCAAGTCACTACAGTCACTTAATATTTGACATAGGAGGTAGCAACATAAAATGGATTAAAAATAGCCTCTTCAACAAGTGGTGTTGGGAGAACTGGACTGCTACACGCAAAAAAATGAAACTCAAGCACCAACTTACACCATACACAAAAATAAATTCAAGGTGGATAAAAGATTTAAATATAAGCCGTGACACCATTAAAGTCCTAGAGGAGAACATAGGCAGGAAAGTCTCAGATATTTCACGCAGCAACACTTTTACTGGTATGTCCCCTAAAGCAAGGGACATAAAGGAAAGAATAAACAAATGGGATCTCATCAAAATAAAAACCTTCTGCATGGCTAAAGAAAACAGTATTAAAATAAAAAGAGAACCGACTGTATGGGAAAACATATTTTCCAATGATACCTCAGACAAGTGTTTAATCTCCAAAATATATAAAGAACTTACATGACTCCACTCTAAGAAGATAAGTAACCCAATTAAAAAATGGGCAAAGGACTTGAACAGACACTTCTCCAAGGAGGACATGCAGAGGATCCAGAGACACATGAAAAGATGCTCCATATCGCTAGCTATCAGAGTGATGCAAATTAAAACCACAATGAGATACCACTTTACCCCAGTCAGAATGGCCACCATAAACAAAGCAACAAACAACAAGTGTTGGAGAGGTTGTGGAGAAAAGGGGACCCTAGTGCACTGTTGGTGGGATTGCAGACTGGTACAACCACTGTGGAAAGTAGTATGGAATTCTCTAAGAAAACTAAAAATGAATCTACCTTTTGACCCAGCAACTCCACTGCTAGGATTATATCCTAAGAACCCTGAAACACCAATCCAAAAAGAACCTACACACCCCTATGTTCAGAGCATAACAATTTACCATAGCCAAGTGTTGGAAGCAATCCAGGTGCCCATCGGTAAATGAATGGATCACGAAACTATGGTACATTTACACAATGGAATTCTATTCAGCAGAAAGAAAGAAGGAGCTCCTACCCTTTGCAATAGCATGGATGAAACTGGAGAGCATTATGCTATGCGAAATAAGCCACGCAGTGAAAGACAAATACCATATGATCTCACCTCTAACAGGAACCTAATCAACAAAACAAAAAAAAACAAGCAAAATATAACCAAAGACACTGAAATAGAGAACAGGCTGACAGTCACCAGAGGGAAGAGGGGAGGGAATTTCAGGGGAAAAAGGGAAGGGTTTGGAGCAACAGCTATGAAAGACACATGGACAAAAACTGGGGGGTGGTGGATTTGGGAGGAAGGTCGGAAGTGTTTGGGTGGTGGTGGGCTGGGATTGGAGTAAAAGACAGATAACTGTGCAAGAACAACAATTAAAAAAAAGACTAAAAAAAGAAAAAACAGCAGTTCCATTATTAGGTTTAAAAAAAATTATTTATTTATTTATATTTAGACAGAGGGAAAGGGAAGGAGGAAGAGGGAAAGAAACATCAATGTGTGGTTGCCTCTCATGCACCCCCTACTGTGGACCTGGCCCACAACCCAGGTATGTGCCCTGACTGGGAATCAAATTGGTGGCCCTTTGGTTTGCAGGCCAGTTCTCAATCTACTGGGCCACTCCAGCCCAGTAGAGGGCTCATTTTTAGGTTTTTGGAGAAATTCGATACTGTTTTCCACAGTGGTTGCACCAGTCTGCATTCCCAACAATGCATTAGGGTTCCCTTCTCTCCACATGCTCACCAACATTTGTTTTTTTGTTGTTGATTTATTAATGATGGTCATTCTGACCAGTGTGAGGTGATATCTCCTTGTGGTTTTAATTTGCATCTTTCTGGTGGGTAGTCATGCTGAGCATCTTTTCATATGTCTCTGGGTCCTCTGTATGCCCTCCTTGGAGAAGTGTCAGTTCAGGTCCTTTGCCCATTTTTTAATTGGATTGTCTGCCTTCCTGGTATTGAGTCATATAAGTTCTTTATATATTGTGGAAATCTGATTTTCTTCTTCATCTAATCTGATGTTGATTCCTTCTAGTGTATTCCTTATTTTAGTTATTGTATTCTTCATTTCTGACTCTTTTTTTTTAATAGTTCCCATGTCCCTTTTTACACTGTTGAATTCTTGCCAAGTTTCTGGATCATTCTTATAACTATTGTTTTGAACTCTGTATCTGGTAGATTGCTTGCTTCCATTTTATTTAGTTCTTTTTCTGGGGATTTCTCTTGTTCTTCACTTTGGGAAATATTTCTTTGTCTTCCCATTTTGGCTGCCTCTGTGTTTATTTCTCTGTGTTAGGTATAGCTAATATGTCCCACAGTCTTGGTAAGGTAGTAGGTGTCCTGGAGGCCACAGTGACAGAGCCTGCCCAGTCACAAAAGCTGGTGCTCCAGGTGTACTTCCAGTGTGGGTTGCATGCACACTCCTGCTATAGTGGAGCTTTAATTGATTTTGGCATATCAGTGGAAGGGATTGACCCTTAGGCTGATTGGCTATGGTGACCACTTGCAAGTACAGTAGAAGAGTGCTGTGCAGGGGCCTACCCCACAGAGCAAAACTCACTTCAGCAGATCTCTGGTGCCTGCTGAGTTCACTCCTTGAGTGTATCACTCATAGAGGTGCTTTGGTGGTACTCTGGCATGATCTGAAGCTGGCCACTTGGTGTGCTGGCTCTAGTGAATCCCTGGAGGTACAAACCAAGTTCAGTTGCCACCTGTGCCCTGCCCAGGGCCACCCTGAATGAGCTACAAAGTGGTCTGCAGATGGTACTATTTGTGCTAGGCTTGGAGTTTTCTGAGAGAGGTCAAGCTGC
This sequence comes from Anoura caudifer, assembly GCA_004027475.1. Lineage (NCBI taxonomy): Eukaryota > Metazoa > Chordata > Mammalia > Chiroptera > Phyllostomidae > Anoura > Anoura caudifer. The sequence goes on along the minus strand of PVKU01010420.1, from coordinate 47,441 downwards.
AAAACACGTCTGGCTGCTGCTAGTGCTTGGCCTAAGACCATTTAGCAAGGGGTCTGAGATATATTGGAGTTAGATGCTGTTCTTTGGTATTTGTAAACTTTTAAGAGATTTTAGGAAAGTCTAATATGGGCCAAGAAAGACACTGTGTAAGCCAGTAGAACTGGTTTGGCTGGGCTCACAACTTAGGTTGCGGGTGGGGATCTCGGGAATCACCAGAACAAGGCAAGCAGTGTTAGCCAGGTTGATGGAGACTTGGATATTGTTCTGGCACTGGCCTGTGTAGGCAGGGGAAGAGTTCAGCAAAAGAAAAATGGCCTCTTCCAGCACTTCTGTCTGGGGTAAAGCTACCCTTCTAGCCATCACCCTAAAGGCAGGTAATTCAGTTCCTTCCCATATGTTCCTGGCACCTTTTGAGCTTTTGTTCTAGTTCTGGACCTCAGAGCAAGTGAGTCTGAATAAGATCATGTGGGCCCTTTAAGAAGAACACCTGCAACTCCAGAATTTCTTTGTCTTACCCAGCCACAGTCCCTGCTAAGTTTCATGGCCAGAAGTTATGGGGACATATCTTTCCAGCACTGGAGCTCTGGGCTGAGGACCCTGAATAAGGCTGCGACCCCTCACTCCTCAGGGGGACCTCCACAGTGGAGATATCACTCCTGATTTTTCACCACCAGACATGGGTGTGGGACCAGCCTGTTCCACATCACTGCCTCTCCTACCATCTCAATATTGCTTCTTCTTTATATCATTAGTTATAGGACTTCTGATTGGTTAGATTTCAGGCAGTTCTGAATGATGATTGTCCTGTAGTTACCTAAGTTGTAATATTGATGTAATTGTAGGAGGGTGCCACTAACATGTTTACCAATTCTGCTATCTTGACTAGAATCCTTGTCCATAATTTATTATAACTTCTTAATGGAAGATTCAACTAAGAGTAAAATGCTTAAGAACAAAGATGTAAGTGGCAGACTAATAAAAATGTACAACTCAAACATTTTGAGGGAAAACTCTGTGACATAAATATTTTCTAAATTTACACTTAAATACATCCTTATTTAGAACAAACAGGGGGAAAAGATGATCAAAAATTAAGCATTGAGAAAAAAGGGAAAAGGACTCATGGATATTGACAAGAGTGTGGTGATTTTTTGGGGGAGGAGGATGTAAGAGGACTAAATGGCAGTGCGAAAATATAATAAAAATAAAGTAAAATAAAATAAAATTAAGTTAAATTAAGCATTTGGAATATGAGACTGTAGTGTTATCTTACTTGATCTTTAATAAATAAACAAACACAATTATGTGAGAATAAAGTGTTGAAGATATCATGTACCAATTTCTAGCCAGAATTATTGACTAGAGCACCCTTAAAAATATATTGTACCAAAAACTTAGCAGATATATACACAAGTAATTCTACTTGCATATTTGTTTTCACATATTTGAATTTTAAATATATGTATTCCTTTTTTCTTAAGTATATTGAGAGTAAAGTTAATTAAAGAGATGAGACAAAACTGTTCTTCTAATGAGACTCCTAATAGAAGCACATACTACTTTCTTAGCTATAATCTACATCCCCAACAATTGTAACAGTGGCTGATACAGAGTAGGATCTCAATAAATGTTAGTTGATGTATAATACCAGGGTGGGTCACACGTAGAAACAGAAGACATGGTCTTTGTTTGGTAGCTAGTGATACCCAGTGACTACAAAGCCTCTAATACACCTATTCTAATCAGTTTCACTAAACACCTTTTCTGCTAAAATTATAAATATCTTCATTCTGTTGTCAGTCTAGTACTTAGTGGAGATAAACTAATTACAAGACCCTGTGAGTAAGGCAGTGTTGATTTCTATCCTGAAAGTCCAGGCCAAATTGACATAAAAATTGGCCTATTTCCTCTAATAAATCAATTTGAACATTGGTTGTAGTATAAGAAAACATATTTTCTGGGAGTAATTATAAATATTGTCAACAAGAGAAAAATCATGTTTATTGAGCTGTCTCTTGAGCTTTCAGGGCAAAGAGAACTCTTCGCTTTAGCAGCAGTGTATAAGATTTATGCGAGTTCAATAATATTAACATTTTGGAATCAGAATATTTAGAGTTTAAAAAAGTCATTTATGTGGCTGAGCAAGGACACACTATATGATAGTGAGTCCTCAGACAAGAGAATCCATGACTCCTGGCTCTCCTATTAATGCCCATTTTGGTACCCCGTTATTGTTCAGCATACCCCATAATTTTATTAAATTATATCTATCCAAATGTTAAACTAATTTAACTATTATTGTAAAGTAACACACTATGTCTTAATGTAAGTAACAATTATTCGAGCAAATCTCAGCAGGAAGCCTTTGTTTTCTTGGTTGGTATAATGCATATATGATCAGGAGCCCCATTCTGTGGAAAGTTTGAGAACTTCCATATAGACTATTCCAGATTTCACAAGCTCTTGACATTATGATAGGACATGATCTTCTTTGAGTTGACCCAATTACTCTAACTCTTCAATTGGATTTTTGCTTATTTATTTGTTTTTGTTTGTTTTTAATTTAATGGACATTTCTGGAATTCCTTTTAGATTTGTTTCTAAAGGCTATGTTGTGCTGCGTTTGACTGACTAGAAGCCTGTGTTTAGGAGACTGATGTGAAATGTTTTCTTTGGATGCTTTGGGTAATTATTTAAAGCACTTAAGTGTTTGAAAATGGCATGTGAATCAATAAATAATTAAAATAATGATGATGATAATGACAAAGGAAATCTTTTGGAGAAAGTATTTCAAACCAAATCACTGAATTAGTCTTTCAGCATTTCAAGGTATCAACCAGATAGGCAGACGATGGAACATACACAAATTAATATCTTGGCCAGGTGGAGAAGTTAAAAAAATCTTTTAATAGAAGTGAAAGTGTAGCTATTGATTTCTTAGGAGATAGGATTGCTAAAGGCCGAATTGCTTCAATGATTAAATCACAGGCTTCAGCTCTGGCATCAGTGTTTCCTTCAGTCAAAATCACAGAGGATATCTGCAGATCCCTAGAGCTGTTTCTCAGAGTAAACTAGTAAAACATAAATATTTCCCAGAGGGGTTTTGATCCAGTCCTAGATTAGCTGCCTGAAGTTGATCATTTCAGTTTTTCTTGGAGAGATCTGTAGAAGCTAGTTATCTACTTGACTTGCCCTTCTGTATCTAAGAATTAAAATTGATAACAGGTGAAACCTATGCATTTATTTAGTGCACTGTGGGGCAGGATGGAAATGCAGGTTCCTGATGTGTTAGACTTTTCTGTCCCTACCTTCTGAGTTAGATATTACTGCTTTTGGTGTTTGAAAATGTTACACTCTAGAAAGGGATGTTGGGTATTTAGAGCTCATAATTCATCACCAATCACTCTTTAATCTCATGAGTGAATAAGCCACAATCTAAAAAATATTTTATGAAATGAGTTACACACATACCAAATCCCCAAATCCCCAAACAAAGGTCGCAACAATGAAACGATTGAGGGGAGTGGGGTGGAAGAGCAGGTAAGGTTTTAATCAAATGAGACTATTGTGCAATCTCAACATGGTGATATACAAACCCAAGATAGTTTTATTTTTCTCCAATCACTGCCTTCAAGCATGCCACATTTATTATCTTTTCTTTCACCCCCTAATGACATTTTAGGAGATTGCATAGATTTCTCCTCACTTTGTGTTATTAAAAAGTGCATTAATTTAAAGCATCAATTTCATCACCTTTTCTCCTTTCAATGCTGACCAAGGAGTGTTGCATTCCCAAAGTTTGACCTTTTGTCCTTTCTGGATCAAATTACTCCATCGCTAGTGGTTGGCAGGAAAGCATTGCAGAAACAGGCAATAAACTTTTAACCTCATTGGGACACTTTCACTTCTGTGAAGACTTCAGTGTGAATGTAACAATGGCCAGCTGTGTATGCCCTCTCTAGCATGCATCAAATGCTGTACTAAGGAAACACAGTGTCATTCTTTGGGAGCCATAAGATATTCCTTTCCATCTCACAATCCCAGAGACAGGAGATTCAATACCTTTAATTCCTCCAACCACCTTTTCTGTGTTCTCTCTATCTCCAAAAGCTCCAGCCCTGTTCATGCCTTAGAGCCCCCCTATTCTCTGTAGCCAGGCTTCACTAGCTGGGGGGAACCAGGGAGATTAATATAACCTGGACACCTTCTCTAATGTCTACTTGACTCACAGAAGTTGGCTTCAATCTCACCACTTTGAAACATGGAAATGCAGGCTGCTCCATTGTTCTTTCTCTTCACATTGTCTATTCTAGGCAGTTCTCTTTTCTGCCTGCTCATATAGTCCCCAGAAGATTAGTGAGCACATTTCTACCCAGAAAATGTGATGCTAATCTCCCCGTCTGAAAAGAGTTACTTATTACCTGGCTGTTGGATAGCATGACCATATATTTCATTGTCCAAATCAGGTCACTTTTGAGAACCAAAAGTACTAGTGCCATAAACCAGGACTTTCCTGGGGAAATCTAGTAGGGCTTCCTCTTTTTATTTTTTATTTTTGTAAACAAATTTTTTCTATTTCTTTTTTCTTTTTCTTTTATTGTTAAGTACAGTTTTCTGCCTTTTCCCCCCACCCCAGCCCAACACCCCAGCCTTCCCCACCTCCCTCCCGTTTCCATCCCACCCTGTTATTGTCCATGTGTTCTTTATAATTGTTCCTGCAAACCCTTCACACTTTCCCCCTGAAAGTCCCCCTTTCTCCTCTCATAGATGGAACTGGAAAGCATTATGCTAAGTGAAATAAGCCAGGTGGTGAAAGACAAATACCATAAGATCTCACCTTTAACAGGAACCTAATCAACAAAACAAACAAGGAAAATATAACCAAAGACACCGAAATTTAGAACAGGCTGACAGGGCTTACTTTTTTGAGTGGAGTAAGCCACAGTGTTCTTTCCCTAAAATATGATCAAAACTAAGGAGATCCTCCTTCTCTTCAGTTTATTTGAGGGAAGGGACTGGCCAGTGAAAGTTAATGATGTGGGTAGCAAAATGAGTTTCACTGCAGTCAAGGTATCTGTCCCCCAGTTATTTGTGCTTCAGTTTAGAATATAGTTATCCACTGTCCATTTGTTCTTACCTTTCAATCTTTCACATCAATTATAAGGTAAGAAGAAAAAAAACTACTCAATATCAACTGAAATGTAGAAATTTAATTGAAAAATCATATATTTCAGGAATTGTGATTCTCCTTCCTTATTGGATAATTCCCCTCAACCTATGTATGTCATATAACACATTATCTCTCTTTTATCGAAAACTCAGTCAGTTTTGATTCTACATCTGTGTCTGCTGCTGTATAATTTCTCTGCTCCTTTTTTCATTTCAGAACTTCTCAAAATAAATGTCTATCTATGTTTTTAAACTTATTTTTGATTTTTTTCTCAACCCTCCCAGTTTTCTTCCCTCTTCTCTACTCACATTGATCTTGTCATGACAACCAGTAGCCAAATCCAATGGTCACATTTTTTTTTTTATTGTTGTTCAAATACAGTTGTCTCCATTTTCTCACCACCACTTTCCCCTGCTCTACCATCCCTGCCTCCTACTCTCAATCCTTAACCCCCTTTGGCTTTGTCCATGTGTCCTTTACACTTTTTCCTTGACAACCCTTCCTCTATTTTCTCCCATTATTCCCCTCTCCTCTAGTTATTGTCAGTTTGTTCTTTATTTCAGTGTCTGGTTGTATTTTGTTTGCTTGTCTCTTTTGTTGATTAAGCTCCACTTCTACATGAGATCATATGGTATTTGTCTTTCACCACCTGGCTTATTTCACTAAGCATAATGCTCTCCAGATCAACCCATGCTGTTGAGAAGGGTAGGAGCTCCTTCTTTCTTTCTGCTGCGTAGTATTCCATTGTGTAAATGTACCATGGTTTCTTGATCCATTCATTTACTGATGGGCACCTAGGTTTCTTTCAGCACTTGGCTATTGTAAATTGTGCTGCTGTGAACATTGGGGTGCATAGATCCTTTGGAATTGGTGTTTCAGGATTCTTAGGGTATAAACCCTAAGTTTATACCAGCAGTGGAATTGCTGGATCCAAAGGCAGTTCCGTTTTTAGTTTTTTGAGGAAATTCCATACTGTTTTCACAGTGGCTGCACCAGTCTGCATTCCCACCAACAATATGCTAGTGTTCCCTTTTTTCCACAACCTTGCTAACATTCGTTGTTTATTGATTTATTTATGATGGTCATTCTGACCAGTATGAAGTGGTATCTCATTGTGGTTTTAATTTGCATATTTCTGGTGGGTAGTGATGATGAGCATCCTTTCATGTGTCTCCAGACCCTCTGTACATCCTCCTTGGAGAAGTGTCTGTTCAGATCCTTTGCCCATTTTTTAATTGGATTGTTTGTCTTCTTGAAGTGGACTCATGTGGGTTCTTTATATATTTTGGAGATCAACCCCTTGTCTGAGGTATCATTTGCAAATATATTTTCCCATACATTTGGTTCCCTTTTCATGTTGTTGATGTTTCCTTTAGCTGTGCAGAAGCTTTTTATTTGGATGAAGTCCCATTTGTTTGTTCTTTCCTTTATGTCCCTTGCTCTAGGAGACATATCAGTGAAAATACTACTTTGTGGAATATCTGAGATTTCCCTGCCTATGTTCCCTCTAGGACTTTTATGGTATCACAACTTTTATTGTCTTTTATCCATTTTGAGTTTATTTTTGTGTGTGTTGGAAGTTGGTGGTTGAGTTTCATTTTTTTTTTTTGCACATAGCTATCCAGATCTCCTGAAGCCATTTGTTGAAGAGGCTATTTTTTATTCCATTTTTTGCTTCTGACCCCTTTGTTGAATATTAATTGACTATGGAGACTTGGGTTTATTTCTGGGCTCTCTATTGTGTTCTATTGATTTATGGGTCTGTTCCTATGTCAGTAACAGACTGTTTCAATTATCATGGCCTTGTAATATAGTTTGATATCAGGTATTGTGTCCCTCAACATAATAAAGGCCACATACGAGAAACCTACAGTCAACATCATACTCAATGGGCAAAAACTAAAAGCTTTCCCACTAAAATCAGGAACAAGACAACAGTAGTCACTTCTATATCCTCACCTTGATGTCAGCAGAATTCCATAATGATAGCCTTCCTTTTTCAGTGCATTTTTTTTATTTGTGGTCTGAGACATAAACACTAGTGGTTTTCTTCTTATTTTAATTGTGGTTCATTTCAAATTTCTTTGAGAACTACTTTTTTCCCTAAATCTTCAAATTAGAGAGTAATTCATGGCTCATTCCTGAGTTGCCTACTTTCCTTTTATATATTGTGTTATTAAGTTACATAGTTCTATAGATTAAGATATAATCTTTACATAGGTGATTTTTAAATATGCATTTCTGGACCTGGTCTCTCCAGACTTGAATAGTCAATGGTATTTTCAAAGCCTTCACCTTCAATCAACTTAAACATTTTGTTCAAGACAGAGTTCTTGATCAATTTCTTTCCTGCTCTATATTCCTCAGATCAAGTGAATAAAACTGTAGTCATTCAAGCAGAAATCTTGATTCCAATAACTTTTATCCCTAAGTTTGTAATAAAACTACCTGAATATTAGCATTCACTTACCTTGAATGCTAATATCAGAGTTTAGATACTAAAGGCTACCTTCAGTTGGATTATATATCCTGATATTTATAATCATTTTAATATGAACAGAGTCATTTTTATAAGTAAAAAACTCCAAACCAGGGGTCTCCAAACTTTTGGCATCTCTGGGCCACATTGGAAGAAGAAGAATTGTCTTGGGCCACACATTAAATAAATTGTAACACATAATCACACAAAAAATCCCATAATGTCTTAAGTAAATTTATGATTTTGACTTGGGCTGCATTTGTAGCCATTCCGAGCTTCATGTGACCCACAGGATGCAGATTGGACATCCCCGCAAGCAATTCATTTTCCTTGATGTCACAGTATGGGTGACTTAATGTTCCTTGGGATGATTTTAACTTCTTATTTTCCACAAATTTCCAAAACATATTTCTGTTTTACTCTGAAGAAGAAAGCAAACAGATCTTATAAGCAAAACTCCAAAACTCCCTGGATCCAGGTTTGAGCTTGACATCCTTTGAAAAATAATAGTTAACTGTTATTTATGCTTTATTATAGTAGCCATACTTTATCTTATTTATGCTTATAAGAATCTCTTGGATGCTAAAAATATTATGTGCTTACTTATCACTTTTATTAACATGATTAAGTATTTTAACTCTTGCTCTGATTGAAATGGAGAGGAGTGATGTAAGGGACAATGCTTTTGAAACCCAAATACATATAAGATATTAACCAAAGGTGAATACATATAATGCACATTGTGGTTCTTTCCCCAAACCCATCTTTTGCCTTTGGGTAATTCCCCATACAATTTCTGAGAAGTATGTTTTAAGGAAATTGACTTTACTCTGGATCTGGGGTTAGGTTAAGTGACTCAAACTTAAGTTCATCAGTATAAATCTATCCTTTAGGCATAGATTTAGGAGTGGAAATATGATTTAATTTGAGCTAATGGCACATTCTAAAAGATTTACTGAGACACTCATGGAACGTAAATGGACTATAGTCTTCTGAGAAAATTTCCAAAAGTAACCCTCTTTGTTTCTCTGTGCTTAATGAGAAGCAGGTAGCCCTGAGAGTTGATGGTGGCCATCTTTACACTGGGTAGACCACTGAGGGTGGATGAAAATTTCAGAGAGGCAAATCCTATTACAGAAAGAACTGGGCCCTTGATGAGATTATCCTGCTGTAGAATTAAGTCATCTCTGAGACACACCCACCTCTGTGCTTTTGGACTTGCCCTGCAGGAAAACCAATGGGTATTATTTTATTGTTTAAGCCAGTTTCAGCTATGTTTTAATGTGAATACCTCCTAAGAAGTATAGTGATTAGAAGAAAAAGTAGACAGCTCTGTTTTGTTTAGTATTTCCAAAACCTTAGGGATAAAGTTTTAGGCTCTTAAAAAAAAGTAGTAAATAAATGAAGAAAGCTGATTACTTTATAACTCCTTCAGGGTTGGAGTGTTTTCACCATAGACTCAATGCTGTGTGAAAAGTAAGTGGCAGAAAATCCGTGTACGCTAGTACTGACATTATTATATAACATAGTAATAGTTTTCCCCTTAGTTATTGAGATACTTTTGTTGACCAATGAATGGGCTATCCAAAACACTCACCATAAAGTGAAAGCAAAACATAATCAAAAGGATGCAGTTACCAAAAAACAAGTTGCATGCAGATGTTTTTAACTTTACACAGATATTTTAACAATATGATAAAAAGAGTAAATTACTGGAAGCACATCATAATCAATGTCCTCACCTTATTGGATTTGTTTAGAGGTGAGAGTGCTTCAGATACATTAGCAGCAAACATTCCTACTGCCTTCTTCATTAACACTTCTCCTTCGGTCTGTTTGAACTTTATACCCTTTTGGGTAGGAAAACTAAATCATATTACTATTCATTTTCTCCACTATGGTATAAATTTTAATTTTTGAGTTATTCAGAACTCAAAAAAATTTGTTTTCCAGTAAGAAAACTGATTCTTCCAATACAGTTTTGGGGGTTTCAAAACTATTATCTCTCTTTGACAGTAAAAAGCCTGGGCTTAATTTGGCTGTCCTTTAAATTAATAAATCTCAGCCTTAAGGTAAAGGGCATTACTGAGAATAAACAAACACACAAAAGCCACTTGGGTTATTATTTCAAAATGTTTGTCTGCTGTGGATATTAAATTGTTATAAATCAGAGGTTTCCTGAGCCATATCTTTTTTTCTCAGTGGGTGCTTCTCCTAATGTGTGAGGTATTTAGACTTTTAAGCTAAAATATATTTTCATACATACTCTGCAAAATGTTCCTCCATGGTCATGGGCTCCTGATGCTCTTCAGGGCTGAGTTTTTTTATAGTGCTGATTATCACTGTAGTTGTAAAACACTCTCCACTCAGTGGACCAGTGGCTCCTCTTTGATCTGGTCATGGAATGAAGGGAGGGAGCAGAGCTTGTCTATGTTTTGCACCCTATCATTTAGCCTCCAGAGACTAACATATCAAAGTGCACGCATATACTGTCAGGGAAGTTTCATATGGAAATTACAATACAGGTGAAAAAAGTTCAAGTTCTAGCCAATGGGGCCATCATTTTGAACCTGCTTAAAAGTTCAAATATGTCTTTACAGATATATCTGAATCAGGAGGGGTACTACCATAGTTATTTATCCCCTCCTTTCATGACCTCAGGTTTGTTGTTTATGTTCTTTACCCTTTAAAATTTCACTGCCTGAAATTTGACTTCATCTCCTTGAAAACACTAACTTCTCTGACAGGTTGAACTTCTCCTCTTGTATCCTTTCTGTGCCCTGCAGTCTCAGTGGGCCTCCCCGCTTTGGGTAGGTAAGCATGCATATTTGCAGTTTTCCTGTATCCTAGGCCCTGGTCGCTAGAAAGAAGGTTCAAGTAAATACTTCAATTTTATGTTTCTTTTCCCCCTTCACACTGGTGTGCTTACTGTTAGACGAACTGTTTAGAAAAATCATCCTCAAAACACAAACTTTTTTTTTAATAGAGCACAGTTTAAGCCTCTATTGAGGAAAGAATATTCCTTCTATTAGCGAAGCTGTGTGCTGCCAGTGGGTCTGCAGTATTGTACAAGGGAAAGCTTGGGGTTTGGCATCCGCACAAAGAACCACAGTAGCTTTTAACTGTTGCTCTCTCCGTCAGATGGAGAATGGCGGGAGTTCCAAATTAATTCCTGGGATTCAGATTCTCCTGTGATAGGAAAGGCTGGGGTTGCAATTTTTGTCACCACATCTATGTGGGGGTTCTTTAAAGTCAAGCCAAAAGTTCACTGAATTTTAAAAATTTCTTTTTTTTTTTTTTTTCATTTCAACTTAAAAAGGTTTTCAACCTTTGGTAAGTTATAGAACGCCAAGCTTGGTTTTATAATTTAGCAAATGGCAATCACGTAAGCTTGTTCTTCAGATGTTGGGAAACTTTGAATATATCATACTTTTTGTATCTGTACCTTAATTGTTACCACATTCTTCCTTGTATTATAATTACATAATTAGTCATATGTAAAAGATATTTAATACTGTAGTGTTCTGACAAGCACTGCATGGGAACAGAAGCATATGCATGCATATGCATTTTTCCCTTTTCCATTAGGTGGTGGTAGCCTTGAAAGAAGGGCCTTATTAACTATTGTATCTCCTATAACATGCAGCTCAGTCCTTGATGCAAAATAATTCACGGATTAGCCACAAGTACAGAGGATGAGAAAACTATTTTCACAAAATTTGCAAGGCTATTACTGAAGTACATATCATAATATACTGACCTTTCTCTCAAAATGATCAGAGGATAGTTCAGATCTTTGACTCCTGTAGTCTAATCATAGACCTTGACATTTTAACCAGGAACAGAGATTAGAGTGGCTTTTTCATCTTGCCTTGTTGGTTATAATCAAGTTGCAGGGTCATTACTTCTGATCAATCATAATTATCTCCTCTCAGGACCTCCAGGTGAGGGTTATTTTCTTTAAAAGAAGTGCTTATAATTTTTTAGTGTGTTTTCCTCTTTTTCTTTGTCTGGTATGATATTTTCTGGACTGTGGATGCCTAATAAATGTTAAATGATAATACTTTATTGACCTGACTGGATTGTGGGAGCTTTCAAAATTTCCAAGGAAGTATTTTAAATGTTTTGTGGTCTTTAGGATTTTAAAACAGAACTATGATGCCCTTTTCAAAGGAAGAAAGCAGAAAGTTGCTCCAATCTGAAGGCCAAGCAGTTAAAACTGATATGATTGGTCTCTTTTGACTCATTAATTGCATCTAAGTAGATACAGAGAGCTGAGGCTTTTGTTAAATAATTCACACATTGTTAATCCCAATTTCTAAATTTTCTAGAAATGGTATTATAATAAAGCCTAAAATGGCCTCCATGGCATGCAGTGGTGTGGAGAGTCAAGGAAATGCTGTAGAGAGAGCCAAACTAGATAACTCAGAGATTCCCCACATCTTCACTGTGAGTGTTGATGCCAATCATGATGCTTACAAGCTCCTGGTGGCTTCATCTCTGCTAAGAGTGCATGAAAGTTGCCCTGTAAATAGCCTTACGCCACATGTACTTCCTGCTGCTGCTGTAAAAAAATTACCAAAAATGTAATGACTAAAAACAACACAAATTTATGCTTTGATAGTCCTATCGGCCAGAAATCCAAAATGGGTCCTACTGGTCCAAAGTCAAAGTATCAGCAGAGTTGTGTTCCTTTTTGAAGTATCTTAGTTAAGCAACTGTTTCCTTACTATTTCCAGTTCCTAGAGACAGTCTACATTCCTTGGCTTATGATTCCATCTTTACAGCCAGCAGGGTAGCTGCTCTGACATTTCTACTTCTCTCCTGAAAGGCCCCCTCTGATTACATTGGGCCCACCTGGATAATTCAAGATGCTCTTCCCATCTCAAGGCCCTTAATTTAATCACACCTGCAGAGGCAAAGTTTCTTTTGCCATGATAGGTAAAAATTCACAGCTTTCAAGGATTAAGATGTAGACATCTTCAGGGGGAAGGGGGGGGCATTATTTTATCCACCACAGGCTAAGAGTTAAATTTTAAATTATTTTAAAGGGTCATTTTATATTATGATGATATCTTTAAGGTATAAGAGCAGAATATTATTTCCATAGCAAAACAATAAATTTAGAGAAAACTGAGTAAACACGATGATTTTTATGTGGTGGAAAACTAGAGTTTCAACTGCCCAAGGTTTTAATCATCTCAGTGTTAAGTATTTACTGAAGATTTTCTGACCTTCAATTTCATTACCTAGATAATGAATTTAAAATGCCTACCTCATAGAATTCTTTGGAAAGCTTTTTCTTCTTCTTCTTCTTCTTCTTCTTCTTCTTCTTCTTCTTCTTCTTCTTCTTCTTCTTCTTCTTCTTCTTCTTCTAATTTATTAACTAACAACTCAGGAAGAGATAAAATTTAAAATTTTACCTGTTCATTCTCAGTCAGCAAATTGTTTCATAAGTACTTGGGTTGGTCATTAAATACAACTCAAGATAGCCTATGGAATGTCCTTGATGTGACCCTGAGCATAAGGGTGCACAGATGTTCTATTGTGAGCTCTTATCTACTAGGATAAGACAAAAAAAAAAGGAAAAACTAACATTCTTTTTCCTTGTTGGAAAGTTCTGGCTACAAAGTCTTCATCAGGAAGAAATGCAAAGCAGAATGTTTAATACAGAGAGAATTAGATCTATGATCTAATGGGATAGAGACTGAACATTGTCAAATTAATGTATTTGGTTAGATAGACTCTGTTGGAAAAGTAGAATAAATGAGAGTCAATAGATGTTTTAGTCAGTTAATATATAGATTGTTGGTGTATCCAGAAAAATGGATGAAAATTTAATTCTACATGACAAAATATGTTTAGTTTTGACCTTAAGACAGGTTCGCAAGTACTTGATCTAAAAAATTATTACTTTACACCAGATTATTCATTCTTTTTTTTAAAAATACTCAACTGAGGATATGCTCTTTGATTTTAGAGAGAAAAGGGGAGAGAGAGAGAGAAACATTGATGTGAGAGAGCAACATCCATCGGTTGTCTCCTGTACACACCCTGACCAGGGAACAAACCAGAAACCTAGGTATGTGCCCTGATGGGGATTGAACCCACCACCTTTTGGCATACAGAATGGTGCTCCAACCAACGCAGCCACCCAACCAGGGCTCCCTTCTTGATTTTGCTAAGCAAATAAATTTATTCCATGCCTGCTGCATTTAGCTGGCATTTATCTGAAGCCCTGGTCTAATACTATACTTTTATTATCATTTGATATTAGTAATTATTAAAATTTATTTGGAAATTTGTACTTTTCAGGTAGCTACCTTAAATAATTTTACCTAGGAATTTATTTAAACTATATTTTGGTTGGTTTTGATTTGTTAAGATAAAATAGGCTACAATTGGAGAAATTATATATATTGCCATATTTCTAATTTTAATAATGCATAAAAACATATGTTTTAAGAGATTTGATTTACTGCTTCTTGATGGGGTTAATATTAAATGATACATTTTGATTTTGTTACCCTATTGATTATATAAAATTGCTAAATCTTTAACATTGAAACATTCATGTAAATGTTCCATCAGATAGCTAATAAGGGATAAAGAAATCATTACCTTTTCTTCTGAAAGATATATAAACTAGTGAACTATAAAATTTGGAGTTCTTCTGAGTGTCATTTGAAGTTCTTGGGGATGCTTCTTTTGAATTCAGAGATCATGAATATCTTGATATACTTCAGTAAGCGAGAAATGAGCACCGCTTTTGCGATTGACTCATAGATGTGATCCTAAGCAGGAGGGCAAGGATGAAGAGGGCAAGAATGAATAATAAATGCATTTGAAAATGAGATTTAACATGTAGAGGGTATCAAAAATTCTTCAGTACTCTAAAGTATCACAGTTTACTTGTTTTATGATGCTTTCATAAAACATAAAATATTTACTTATTATTTTATCCCTATTAATTATTATTCTTTCTTAAAATAAAAAGGCCTTGGAAATATTTCTTGCTGTATGACTATGCCCAAATGGCTCTTCATTTTACAGGTCTCATGCAGAAATCACATTTTTCCCTAAAACTTGCCTCTTGTAATATTTGTAGTGAATATAATAACCTTTTTGTAGGAATTTACTTTGTTAACTTGACATTAGGGTTAAATCATTTCAATTGCAAATAACAAAATCAAATCAGAAGTATATTTTATGGGGTAAACAATTTCCTCTTAACTTCAGCTTTCTTTTTTTAAACTTAAATTTTCCTTTCATTTTTTCCCCTTTAAGAACTCTGAAGAATTCCAGCCTCCCTGCTGTTGTTTCTTACATAGATTCACGTTGAATATGTATTTCCCAGCATATAGAGATGCTGACTCAGTGTAGCTGGTGACAGGTGTCTCAATGACAAAGGCAGGAGGCCTTTAAAATCCTCAGTTTGGGAGTGTAAGGATGGGTATGACATAGGCCCATGCTGACAATCTAAAATGAAGGCTCTTGGCCTAATTGCTTTTCATTCAAAAGTTAAGAAATGCAGCTGCGTCCTCTTCACCTCCAATTCTTGCAATCTCTATGCATGGAATGGAGAATTGCCTCCTTCGTTTCTGAATTTACATTCTCTCCTTCTTTAAAGTAACTAAAGATCAATGAATTCAGTGCTATTCTGGTTCTTACTAAACTTAGCCTGGCCAAAATAATCCATTTAGCTGGAAAATAAATCTAATAGAAATAGAAAGACTCCATGTTCTTATTTATACAGGAGCGAATACCTCCTTTCCTTCCAATGACAGGCACAGAGGCACTGCAGCACAGTCTCAGGAGAAACAGAAAAAGAAAGGAGAAAGCACTACTACTGTTCTCCAGAAATGACTCACAATGTTTATTCAGATGACAGGAAGAATAAATTAGCTGAAGATTTATAGGAACCCATTAACTCTTGTGCATGAGTTGTAGGTTAATTGAACTATAAGAATATGTTCATCCATGAATTGCTCTTCGCTGTGCATAGCAAACTGTTTGGATAAACACACATACGTTAATCATTTTTAGAAATAAACATGGTTTAAAGAAAAAAATTCAATGAGTTAAAAATCAAGGCATGATCAATATAATTTTATATTTCTTCACATGAATTAATTACTTATATGCTTTCTACTTGAATTTAGCTCTACATACATACAACTCTTCCTAATTTGGTAGGGAAGCTTTACAATGACTTCGTACACAGCACTTTGAATTGTTGAATAAAGATTCTCCATAAATGAACATCATTATAACCTTAGGGCTTCTAGATGATTTGAATCCGTTTTACAATCCATACTTGGAGAGTGTAAAAGGAGCCACTGATGGTCATAGGAGCAGCCTTGACAATTGTCAGCTTACCATACATCCATTGCAATACCTCTGAATTTGATTGCTGTCAAAAACAAATCGTTGGTAGATGGATATCAATTCTGATAATGAAGCAGACTGAAATGGCCCAAGACCTTCTTACCAAAGTCAAAGGAAGGCATCATCAGAGCCAACTAGCTATTGCCCAACCAACATTTTTTTGTTTGATTACACTGTGGTTACGTGGAGGGACAGACAGGTTTAGGAATGTGTTGAAGCTACTGCTGAGGTTAGCATACAAATATACAACAATGGAAAAAGTATTCTTATGTGGGCATTTGAAGAGTAAAATATTGGCTAATCAAGGGGAATAACTGTTTAAATCAAATTACTAGCTTCTAATGACTGAAAAGCTCTTATCTTTTGAGTAGCATATTATGTTTTGTGGTATATAAAGCAAAAACCCCATTGTAATTCTTAAATAGTGTTTTCAGATGGTTCTTTTTCTTTCTTTACCTCCCTCCCTCCCTGTTTTACTTCTTTTCTTTTTATTTGTGGCTGTTCGATACGATATCTTAAGTGTTAAGCATTGCGATTTTGAAAAATCTGCGGATGGGATTGTTTATTTAAGTAGCATATAGAGATTTTGATTCAGTAGATCCAGACAAATAACATTTTTGTGACCTCTGCAATTGTGAACAAAAAAGACCCTTGAAATGGCTCTTGAAAATTTAGTTTAAGCTATCTTTTTGGCAAACTATTACCCTGTTTAAAGATAGTGAAACTCTGAAGTTGCTTTCATTAAAATGTAATGTTATTCAAAATGAACTAAGATACCAGTTGTTTAGATAGTTCAGTCAGGGCTTCTGTATGTTTTAGAGGGCAAGTCTGCAGGTTCCCCTTTTCCCTGTTATACATACTCTTCAAAGTGTAGAGTCCATTGGAATATGACATTTGAGGAATGCTTTTGTACCTGTTCTTGTTTGTCTGTTTGTTTGTTTTTAGTTTACCAGTGGCAGAGTGATTAGTGGGTCACTTTAGGACATTGCATACTAATTGCTAAAATAATTAAAAGTTTTCTCTCCTATATAAAATTCTTAACCCATCATTTCTGCTTTTATAATTTAAGCACAGATTAACCATACTTTGATTTACTACTGTGCTCATTTAGCTAAGATCAAATTTTGCTTATGAGAGATTTGCATCAGTTTCCTTGATCTCTTGCAACTAAAATGGCAAAATATCATTCTTGGTCAAATGGATGGAAAGGGAGGGAGAAGGGAGAGGAGGAGGAAGGGAAAGGAGTATTTATTTGTTTAGTCTGGGACTGAATTGGGGCTAAACTGTCTAACTCAACAAGAACTACAGTGGAAACCTAAGGATATGAAGATGTTGGCTTTCTTCTCTCCCAAAGATAAACTTCATAGTTTTCCTGCACTAAGTAACATTCTGGACAGTAGGAGACAAGACAATTATGTATTTAAAAAAAAAACCTATTTGAGAGTCACCTTTTGTTGCACACGTCCCCCCCCCCCCACCCCCCGCCCACCAAACATTCTCAGGATCTAAAAACAGTGTGTTTCTACAACCCTGATAATATCATATTCATCTCCAGAGATAAGGAGATGCTACTGCATTCTTGAATGTAAAGAGAAAATTCTGACTGATAAAATGGTCAAACAGGGCTTGATAACAATTTATTTCTGACCTTTTAATGCCTTCTGTTCTTAATGATTTTCTGTCATTTCTGTCTAGTCCAGACTTAAAACTCAGTCTCAGAGGTGCTTAGCTTTTTGTTGCCGCTTAACTTTCAACTTCCATTTTTCAGCATAGAAAGGTAAATCAGTAATTGTCACTTTGGCTTCTTAAGGTTTGCCAGGCACCCGAGGGGAATTATGGCATGGATCTGAAGGGTGTTTCATTTGACTTTGACTTTAATTTTGATATAATTATGGAAATGTCTTATGACTTTAGGAACTTAATTATCCTATTAACCTCATATTTTATTTTGCTTGGGTTTTTGGTTAACTACTTTGGTCCTTTCTATTTCTTGATCTGTAGATAAGTGTTTAAAGAAAAAGAGATTCAGGGACATCTTCAGTGGTATGTCTCTTTGGCCAACAATTATCTATCTCAATGTCCTCATTTTCCTTTCTCTTCTTTTCTTTTTCTTCTATATTTTATTTCTAAGGAGATAACATGTGCGTTTCTCTAGTTTGGTGACTGTGGTGCAGCTGTAGTGCTGAAGGAGCCACCGTCTGGAACTTAGTGTATTGTTCTTTGTTTCAACATAATTTTGAGTCTGAATTTTATTTTATCATTTGGAGCCCAGTGAGACAGCACGACCCTTCTAGAGATCTTCCTTGTAAGAGGGAGAAAATAAAGAAAAAAACTCTGAAAGACATGGTCTATGAAGAATTTCTATCTTGAAAATATAAAAACTTATGTTTCTGGTAGTACATTTATCCACACAGATTTGGGTACAGATTTGCAGATATAGATTGTGTGTGTGTGTTTCAGCCAACACTTCTTTACTTACATGTGAAAGAGACTGAACTCAAACTGGCTTAAACCAGAAAGTCTTTCAAGATATCCACTCAGGAACCCCAGCAGTTTGCTAAGTATCTCTTGCTCGTTCCCCTTCACCCCTACCTCTTTGTTTTTCTTCTTGTTTGCCTCTGCATTTTTCCGTGCATGGCCTTTATTCTCTCCTGCCAAAAATTATCTCTCTCCATGTGATAAAAAAAAAAAAGTGGCTATTAGAAGTCCAAGTCTAAAAAGAAAAGAGACTCTTTTCTACAGGCATTCAAAAAACATCTTCTGGGGAAGTACTTGAATTGGCCCTGAAAGGATTCCATACCTACCTCTTGGCTGAATTGTTGTGGATGGACGCTGGGAGCCTGGGCCAAGTGTTCATTGTTACTGATTGGTAGTGCCCAAACCCTGCTTATCCAAAGGGAGGCTCAGCAAAGGAAGACTGGTGTGTTGCTGCCAGCATTAGGGGTACCAGAAAGCAAGTTGGCAACAGCATATTTACTAAAATATAAATTTCTGTATATTGCTACACATATAGCAAACTTAACAATCAACATATCTAGAGGGATATTTAATTTTGTTTTACTTTGTTCTTTTTAAAAATCTTTTTACAGTATACACATAAGATATTATTATTTTTTTGTCTGTAGTTATTTTGTGGTTATATTCTGTGGCATAGATATGGGAAAACTGAACTAGTTCTTTTCGTTTTAATTTTTTAAAAAAATATTTCATCTATTTATTTTTAGAGAGTGGGGAGAGAGGGAGAAAGAAAGAGAGAGAAGCATCAATGTGTGGTTGCCTCTCAAGCACCCACTACTGGGAACCTGGCCTGCAACCCAGGCATGTATTCTGACTGGAAGTTGAACCATCGACCATTTGGTTCACAGCTTGGCACTTGATCCACTGATCAACATCAGCCAGGGCAGAAAACTGCACTAGTTCTTATTATCATCTTCACTCATACATACAAAACATTTATTATCTACCTACTACAGATTAAAAAAAATGGTTCCTGGTGTTACTATTTACCTTTTCACCATAACAAGTAATAAGGGCACTTTGCATTTTCATTTTATTTTTATATGTGTTTTCTTAAGAATTCTTAAACAGATTCTGTTTTAAAATAAGCATGTAGGGGTTCAGAAACTTCTTTATAATCACCTGTGTTTTTATTATTTTCTTAAACACTGATTCATAAAAAATTCATGATAGTTTAAAAGTATATATAAACTTCATATTAAGGATAATGGAAAAGTATCTTAAAATCACTGTCCTGAGTAGTTATTACCCTTGGGTTTTATTTCTAGACTTCATCAATACATTGTTAACACATAAATCAATAAACAATTATTGTTCTTTGTGAGTTGCTGAGAGTAGATTTGGAGACTTGACAAGCAAGAGGCATACTTTACTAGAGGCTGCCAAATGTCAAACTAACAATTAATATATGTCTGTCTGTCTGTCAATCTGCCCCTCTCTCTCTCTATCTATCTAATCTATCATTTACCTATCTTTCTACCTTTTATCTATCTTCTATAACTGGGAGTCCAGAAAGATCTGTATGTATCTATCAACCAAAGTCATATAAAAGATACTTGATTTTTTTTCTTTCTACAGATTTCCATGAGGAACAAGGCTGATATTACTGGCTCTGTGCCTCATGGTGAGTTACAGTTATAATGGGGACAGCAGGCTTCTATAACTCTGTTTAATAGAAAGCAGGGTACCAGCAGAGACTTTCTAACTCTGCATTTAAAATCTCCCCAATAGCTATTATTACTTCTTAAAACCATTTGGGCATTAGCGTCAAATCAAGTGGAATAGTTTCATTTAAGTAATTTAAGGGGCTGACTGATGTTCTCACATTGGCCATAATAAATATTATTAATGTCGAGAGAAAGAGAGAGAGGAGGATCGGAATATTGCGATTTTGGTTTTCTTTCAACTGAAAAGTATTTTGAAAAGGATTAAAGGAGCATATTTTCCTCCTCCAGTTTTGACTCCCCACGTATCCCACCTCTGGTCCTTTCATAGAAACCCCACCCATTGTGTTTGGACCTGCGTCTGCCCCTGCAGGGCGGCATCCTGCGGTGGAAAGTTTTAGTCTTCTGTGGGACAAGCTGATTGATCAGCAGGGTGTGCTCACTCAAGCGTAAGGACATTCGGATTCTTTTACTTTGATTTTCTTTTCCTTCCTGAAAAACTCCTTATGAAGAATTCTTTCACTTCTCTTATTGTGCTTCCAATCAATCTTTCACTTGATATGATATGAAAAAAAAAAACAAAAAACAAAACAAAAAAAAACACCATCTTAGGACTTATCTCCAAGGAGAAAACTACATCCAGTAGCTACTCTGTTTACATTATCTGTATTTTTCCCTGTGCATCATGAGGTAATCACCACTCTTCTATTTTTAAGAGTAAAAGTTTGAGTTTTTTTGTCTTTTCTGTGCTGCCAAGAAGCATTCAAATACCACTGTATTTCTCAAAATTCTGACCATAAAAGTTATTTGAAATTTCCAGTTTCCTCCTTGAAATTTGGATTCAGTAAGTCTGGGGTGGTGCATGGAATCAGTATTTTAAATAATATTTCCAGGTGACTGAAATATGAGAAATATTGAACTATCTCCCTTAATTTGATAAACTAATGACAAATATATCATTTAATATTCCAAATAAATATCAGCACTTGTTATTTCACGTTTCTCTGTCTAGTTATTTTGAGCTTCACATTTCATGAAACTATCATTGTTATCTCTGTTGAAATATTTCATTTTAGAACTGAAGTTGCCTGTGCTCAGCTGTGGTCTCTCTGAGGTGAAATTTAAGGGTTTTTGGTTACTCCTGATGGCCTAGAGGACAGGTGAGGGAATCAGAACTCAAAGAGCAATTGCTACAATGGCTGATCTAGTACCCAGGATAAGGGCCAACCAGGAAGTAACACATTTTGATAAATACTTAGTTGTAGAGGAAATGAGGCTGGAAATGTCTGAGAGCCAAGAACATCTGTATTTCTGGTATCCCAAATGTGTAGAAGTATCAGAAGTAATAGAATATGTAATTAGAAACCCTTGCACAGTTCTTAGTGATACGGAGGAGACCTCTAGATGTGTATAAAAAAGGCTCTCTGAAACCCAGAAAAATGAAAAATACTGGGAAACTCTCAAGCAATATCAGCTATGTGGAGGCGAGATATTATTAGAATGGCTCAAGACAATGAAGGCAGCCTATTTGCATAAGAGGTAAGGAAGTTACTCATTGCATACAACTGATAAGACAACTTTGAGAAATGTTTTATGTATAAGTATAGCAATGCAATTACAAAGTATAAGATCCTCTTTTTTTATACTTGCTTCATATGTACCCTATAAAACTATAAGCTCTTTCAAAGCCATTATATAATCTTGGATTAACTAAGTAGTTCTTCATACTTTTCATGGGCTCAGCAAATAGTTCTAAGAATAACTGGACAGAGATACAAATAAAATAAAATAAAATATAAAATGCAGATTAGGAAGAGCCAGATGGTAGCAATTGCTGTTTTGCTTATTCCAGTATAACAAGAAAACTTATTTTAAAGTTCCTATTAAATGAATATCTGAGGAGGCCAAAGTAGTTGACATAATTTTAATATCATATATGTGGTTAGGATGGACATGCAATACTTCACCTTGGTTACACTCCAGCTACAATTGACCATGTGACATAATAATGATTAATGAGATAGAAGTGGAATACTGTCAAGTCATTTCTGTTTCTCTGATAAGAATGGATAGACTATGCTGGCATGCCTGTGGCCATTTCTTCTTCTTGCCTGCAATGTGCACATGATGCTGGGTATGCAACAGCCATGCTCTGATTACAAGATGAATCCATGAACACGAAAACAGACAATGACTAAAGGGTAGGAGGATCTACTGATTTCCTGGTGGCCATTGCACCAACACTGGACTGCTATCTCTGGACTTCCCATTATATGTGAAATAAATAATTTATTTAAGCTACATTTGGTCAAAAGTTCAGCTATTTGCTGCTATGGATGTAGTAGTAATAAATTATTAGTAATTCCAACTTAGTACAACAATTTAAAGTAAGTTTTCAATATCCTTAGGCTTGTTTTTTTGCATACTTTCTTCAGAGTCACTACTGTCAGTGTTACCTGTTCTCAATGATAATGTCAATTATTCAAATGTCAAGTCTCATCATTTGCTGTGTCCACTTTTTTCCTTATTAAGATCTTCCATTTAACATTGATGCATGTATATATAAAATATATATGAATATATTTATATTTATTGTGCACGTAATATATTAAGTATACAATTTATAGTAATGCATTAATATGTTTTAATATTTTGATATTATACAAAATTTCTTTTAAATATGGACTCATTCAAAATATCATACATATATTATATTAGGCATAAATGCTTTGTAAAAAGAGAAAGCATTAATTGTAGAATTTTAGCCATAAGCTAGCCATTGGAGAATTTCAGCAGCTGATGGACAGTAAATAAGAAAAACTCCCTATAGTAAGTCATATCAAATACAAATTTATATTCTTAAGACTAGCTCTGAATAAAAATTCTTGCCTGGTTTAGGTGAATTAGCTACACTAAATTTTTATTTTACATGCCTTTCTTGGTCATCAGCCCTAAACTTTTTCTTACTATAACATTGGGACTTACAATTAAATTTATTTAAAATAATTATGTTACCACAACACCCCCTTCATTCAAATGCTGACTAATTTACTTAGATATATAACTGGATTCAGAATATCAGTTAAATTCATAAGGTGGCAAATCTGATTCTGAGTGAAGAAGAGAGAGAAGGAAGATTGGGTAGAAATGTCCCAGATTGCCATGATGTCTACGAAGAGTTCCACAAGGCTGTTGGAGAGTCATCCAGACAAAGCTGACTGTCAGAAGAGCCTGTTGGGAATAAGGCTGCCTTACTATTTCTATCACTTATTCACTATCTCAGAGAAGCCTATGGAAAACATTTGCTGTAGTGCAAATGTAGTGATGGATTTTAGAATTCAGCAGGTAGGGCCCTTGGTTAATTGTACTCCCGTAGTTGTATATCAACAAGGTTATTTTTTATGGCCACTAAAGTATTAATGAGTTCTAAACCAACAACTTATAAGAAATTCATTTAAGAAAATTTTCTTAGAATTTTAAAAAACATAGTGTAAGGTAAATAACTTCTATAAAATAATCTTTCTTTCAAAGAAAATATTCCTAATGTATTTGTTTTCTAGGATACAACTATGATGTTCACTGCAACTTTATGGAGATACAACATATGTGAGTTTAAGGTGTACAATGCAATAATTGGATACACACATATGTATGTATTATAAAATGATTATCAGAATATTTTGAAAAGGATTGTTATTAATTCTTTAAGTATTTGGTAAAATTTACCAGTTACACCATTTGGTCCTGGGCTTTTCTTTGTTGGGATATTTTTAATTACAGACTCAATTTCCTTACTTGTTAATGGTCTGTTCCAATTTTCTATTTCTTCATTATTCAATCTAGGTATGTTGCATATTTCTAGGAATTCATCTGTTTCTTCTAGGTTATCTCATTTACAGCGTATAATTGTTTATAGTAATCTCATGTGATGCCTTCGCATTTCTGTGCTATCAGTTTCACTGTTTCCTTTTTTATTTCTGATTTTATATATCCATATTCTCCTTTTTATTCTAAGTCTACAAAAAAGCTTGTCTGTTAAAAAATCTAGTTCTTAGCTTCATTGATCTTTTCTATTTTTTTCTGGACTCTATTTTATTTCATTTGCTCCCATCTTTGTTATTTCCTCTTCTGCTACCTTTGAGCATAATTTGTTTATTTCTCTAGTTTTTTTTTACATGTAAAGTTAGGTTGTTTATTTGAGGTCTTTCTTTTTTCTTAATGTAGATATTTACCTCTAAATATATCTCTCTTAGAACTGTTTTTGTTGCATCTCATAAGTTTTGGTATGCTGTGTTTCCATTTTCATTCATTTTGAGATTTTAAAAACATTTCCCTTTTGGGGGAGGAAGATAACAGAAGAGTGAAGGGAAGTCACACTAACCTCCTCCCAGTGCCAATCTGGAATTACAATTCAATTGTGGAGAAACCACCCAGAACAAACAACTAAGCAATAGTGAGAGAGGAGCCTTATAACCTCAGACAGACAGAAGAATCACCTTTGGCACAACCTATCTGGTGTGTGCAGTAGAGACTTGAAAGGGCTGGCTGTACACCCACAGGCAGTAACACTGGAGGGATAATTAAGCAGATGGTTGGATCCCACTGAGAAGGATGGGGTCTAAACCCTAAGCTGGGATCTCCAGCCTAGAGCACCAGAGCCTAAAAAGTACATAGGCAACAACCAGCAGTGAAAAGTGGCAGGGTTGCAGAGACAGATGGGTGGAGATGCAAGAGCCATTTAAAGAGCCAACACACAAATTTTCATTTGCAGCCACTTAAATTGAACTCTGGCAAATGTAGGAGTGGAGTGGGCTGGTGATGCCTGAGCAGAGACTGAGGATGGAGGCTTAAGGGTGAGAACTGAGAGGGTAGACTCTGGGATCCCAGTGCTGAGGCATCCCCCATATGGCAGCAGCCATCCTGCTCAGGCAGACCATTCCCCTCCGAGTGGCAGTTGCCTGAGCGGAAGAAATAGCTCTGACCCCAGAAAAGTCTCTGCCCTGGCCCTGTGGTGCTTAAGCCTGACTGGTGAGTGCTAATTGAGTAAATTAACAACTGAAGGAGATAGTCACACAAAGTAGATCCTTGGCAAAGCAGGGGGCAGAGCGGACTAGAGAGACTTGAGGAGAGAATGGGCATGGAGGCTTGGGGAGAGAACTTGAGAGAGTAGTTGCTGGGATCTGGTGCTGAGCCAATCCCCATATGCAGCAATCATCCTGCTCAGGCAGACCACTCTGCTCCAAGCAGCAGCAGCCTGAGAGGAAACAATAGTCCCTACCCCAGAGGGATTTGGCCCCACCCTGTAGTGCTTAAACCTGACTGCTGAGTGCAGAATGACTACATTAACAATTGAAGGAGATAGCCAGGGACAGTAGATCCCTGAAAGTCTCCTACAGGCTACCCAAGGTCAGATGAGGTCAACATCTAACATCACCAGACATGGATCCAGAAAGAAAAAAACAGTGGTAAATACAAGAGGCTTTCTAGATGAAATCCACTGTGGTCTTCTGATTTGTGATAATTTATTTCCTGCATAGGTTTTTAGCATTCGTTTATTGTCCAGCAAGTTTGTACATATTAAGGCACTAGATTTTATACTATAGTATATTTCAATTCACATATTTTCCCCCTCCCTACTCTTACCCCATTTTACCTTCCTCTTTCCTTGGATTAATTTCATTTCAAATTTTGTTTTCTCTCTTGCTACATCTTGTTTCCATTCAGTACTCTTATTATTTCTCTCCTGTCCAGACAAAAAAAAACAATTTTCTTGTCAATGGTCATCTCACATTCTCCACCCACACACTTAAAATACCCTCATTCTCTCTCTACCTTTAGCAATCTTTGCTAGTTGGTTGTGGATAGGGTAGTTATTGTTGCATTTTTTGTTTTCAATTTTATCTCTAGAGCTTCACTAATTTTGTATTTCAAATATCAAATTTTACTAGTACCTTCTCTTATTTTTTGTCTCAAATTTAAAATTTTGCCCTCAGCCTGTTTTTTTTTCTTCTTTTTTCTTCTTTTATTTCTCTTTCAGCCTGCCCTTTTATTTTCCTTTATTCTCTTTTTTTCCCTTACATTCCAAATTTTAATTTTTTCCTCTCTTAGCCTGGACTTTGTTCCTTACTCTTAATATTCCCTGTCCCTCTATCATTTCAAAATCACTTCTCTTTCCTGTTGATATTTCTCTCTTTTTAAAAAGATTTTATTTATTTATTTTTAGAGAGAGGGGAAGGGGGAGAAAGAGAGGGAGAGAAACATCAATGTGTGGTTGCCTCACCTGGCCCCCACTGGGGACCTGGCCTGCAACCCAGGTATGTGTCCTGACTGGGAATCAAACTAGCAACCCTTTGGTTTGCAGCCCATGCTCAAATCACTGAGCTATACCAGCTAGGTCCTATAGACATCTCTTAAGCTTTTCTTTCTTTTCCCCCTCTTATTCCCATACCACCTATATTAATTTTAGCTTGTTTGTTGTTGGTAGTACTGTGGTGGATCTTTCTCTTTAATTTGGCTCCTATATTTTTAATAATTATTTACTATTTTCCTTCCTTTTTCTTTCTCTCTTACTTTATTTTATTTTTATTATTTTAAATTATTTTAATATTATTATTGTAATTATTTTAATTATTTTTATAGTATTATGTTTAAACACAATACTATATGCTTCACTTTTCACACTCCATTCCATACTCTTCATTCCCTTTTTTATCCATGAAGTAAATTTCACTTTCTTTCCATTGCTCCAACTCCCAACTCTTATTAATGCTCCTCCCACTACCCTCTCAAAATCATTTATCTTTCAGTAGGTCATCTCATATCCATTCTCTTTTCTTATAATAGTCTTAATCTCTTTATGCCCTTATTAATACTGATTCATTTGCTGTTGATAGTGGGACTGTGGGGGGATATTTTCATGGGTGTGGGTTTCTTTTCTGGGCTTTGCAGCTTTGTTCTGGCAGCACCTGCACAACAGCACACAAGACCTGGTGGGCAGAGTGACCCTCAGTCAACCAGCTAGAGGGAAGGACCCACTAAAGAGTGGCCAACAATAATCAAAATCCCATTACTTCCAGAGAACCAGCATAAATGGCATAAAGGGCATCCAAAAGCGTCTAGTTCAGGTGATCAAGGAGACTGCACCACTGAATCTCATAGGCTTCCTACTGTAGGAGGTCTACACCACAAAGTTAGGAAGCCAAAACAGACCAATTTAAGAAGCAGAAGAAAACAAGGAGAGTTTCACAAATAATGGGAAGATGAAGAAACAACCCCCAATCAAAAGAAAAGAAGGAATCCTCAGGAAGAGTGCTAATTGAAACAGGGGCAAGTCAACTATCAGATATTGAGTTCAAAACAATAGCTATAAGGAAACTCAATGAGCTCAGTGTGAATTACCCAAAAAATAAAGGGGAACTACAAGGAACTTACTGCAAACAATATCAGCATGAAAAAAAACAAAAAAACATATAAAGCCCTTTCTGGTATAGCTCAGTGATTTGAGCATGGGTTGCAAACCAAAGTGTTGCCGGTTTGATTCCCAGTCAGGGTACATGCCTGGGTTGTAGGCCAGGTCCCCAGCTGGGGGCACATGAGGGGCAAACACACATTGATGTTTCTCTCCCTCTCTTTCTTCCCCCTTCCCTCTCTCTGTAAACAAACAAGCAAACAAATAAATCTTAAGAAAAAAGGATATAGAAACAATCAACAAGGGCCAAGAGGAAATGAAGAATACAATATTTGAATTGAAGAACACAGTAGAAGGAATCAAAAGCAGTCTAGATGAAGCAAAGGATCAAATCAATAGGCTGGAGGACAAGGTTGAAAAAAAAAAAACACTCCCAGAAATTGCAAGAGAAAGAAAAAAAAAAGATTCAAAAAGAATGAAGAGAGGTTAAGGGAACTGTAGGACAATATGAGATGTAATAATATCCATATAATAGGGATACCAGAAGGAGAGGAAGAGGAGCAAGGAATAGAAAAGCTGTTTGAAAAAAGTAATGATGGAAAACTTTCCTAATTTGATGAAAGAAAAAGCCACAGAAATTCAGGAAACACAGAGGGCCCCAATCAAGAGGAACTTAAAGAGGCCCACTCCAAGACACATAATAATTAAAATGGCAAAATTCAAAGACAAGAGAGAATCTTAAAGGCAGCAAGGGAGAAACAGGAAGTAATATACAAGGGAAACCTGATAAGGCTAGTAGCTGACTTTTCAACAGAAGCATTACAAGCCGGAGAGAATGGCAAGGAGTATTCCGAATAATGAAAAGCAAAGGCCTTCAATCAAGATGAGTCTAGCCAACAAGGCTCTCAATTAAAATTGAAGGCAAAATAAGGAGTTTCACAGACAAAAGAAGCCTCAAAGAATACACCTCCACCAAACCAACAATGCAAGATATACTAAAAGGACTGCTTTAACAAGAGGAAGAAAAACAGTGAGAGAGAGAGGAACACAAGTACAAAGGGAGTAAAATGGCAATGAATAAGTACCTATCAATAATAACCTCAAATGTAAATGGTTTAATGATCTAATCAAAAGACACAGAGTAGCTGAAGGGATATGAAAACATGACCTGCACAAATACTGCCTACAAGACTCACTTCAGAGCAAAAGACCTACACAGACTGAAAGTGAAGGGTTGGAAAAAAATATTCCAAGCAGTTGGACAGGAAAAAAAAGCTGGGGTGGCAATACTTATATCTGACAAAATAGATTTAAAATCAAAGGCCATGAAAAGAGACCCAGTATAGGAAACTGTTTGTGTGGCGTGGGCCCAGATAGGACCCATGCCCACAGATAGGTTCTCCCATGGAGAATCAGGCCTGTATTGTACCTAGGCCACTTTGAGACTTGCTTTTTGAGCGAACATTTTCTGCATATCTTTAAAGTGACTTCCTAAAATCTATGCTAAACCTTCCAAGGATGAGTGTAACCAGTCCAACCACTTTTCCCTTTGCATTTGCAAATATCCTTCTTCTGTGATGTGATTAGTGGCATCCTCTCCTTTGTTTTCTGTGAAAGATAACCACTTAAAGTGAACCTGTGCATAGTAAATGAGGACCATCATGTAATGTACCCAGGAAAGCAATAAAAGCTTGTCAAGGCAATAAAAAGCTTGTCAAGCAATAAAAGCTTGTCAGTCCTTTTCCTCCACAGGACTCAGTAGTCTGTATGAATTTGTCACGTCTCATCCACAATGTTGTGGACCCCACGAGCCAGGGTCCACATCAACCCTGAAGGTCACTTCATAATACTCAAAGGAAGAATCCATCAAGATGACATAACTATTATAAACATATATGCACCCAACATAGGAGCACCCAAATGTATAAGGAAATTCTTGGAGGACTTCAAGAAAGATATTGACAGCAACACACTTACAGTAGGAGATTTTAACACCCCACTGTCAACAATGGATACATCTTCCAAAAAAATATCAACAAGGAATATTGTGGAACTGAATGATGCACTAGATCAAATGGACTTAACTGATATATATAGAACCTTTCATCCCCAAAAAGCAAATACAGATTCTTTTCAAATGCACATGGAACATTTTCAAAGATAGACCACATGGTAAGAAACAAAACAAGCCTCAATAAATTCAAGAAAATTGAAATCATATCAAGCACTGTCTTGAACCACTAGGTCTTGAAACTAGAAACCAACCTCAAGGTAAAAATTCAAAAATATTCAAACTCATGGACTTGAATAGCATGCTATTAAACAATGAATGGGTTAAAACGAGATCAAGGAAGAAATCAAAAAGTTTCTGTAAATAAATGAAAATGAACACACACTGGTCCAAAACTTATGGGACACAGTGAAGGCAGCCCTGAGAGGGAAGTTCATAGCAATACAGGCTTATCTAAAAAATACAGAAACATTTTAAGTAAACAACACAACCCTACATCTACAAAAACTGGAATAACAACAACAAACAAAGTCCAGAGTGAGTAGAAGGAAGGAAATAATCAAAATCAGAGCAGAATTAAATGACATAGAGACTAAAAGGACATTTAAAAGGATTGATAAATCCAGGAGCTGGTTCTTTGAAAAGATAATCAAAATTGACAAGCCTTTAACCAGATTCATCAAGAAAAACGAGAGAGAGGACCCAAATAAATAAAAATCTGAAATGAAAGAGGAGAGATTACAACTGATACCACAAAAATGCAAAGGATTGTAAGAAATTACTACAAACAACTATATGCCATGACATTTGAAACCTTGGATGAAATGGACAAATTTTTAGAAACTTATAATCTTCCAAAACTGAATGAAGAAGAAGCAGAAAGCCTAAATAAATTGATAAAAGCTGGTGAAATTGAAGCAGTGATTAAAAAACTACTGTCACACTAAAGCCCTGAACTGGACTGTTTCACAGGAGAATTTTACAAAACATTTAAGAAAGAGCTAACCCTTATCCTTCTCAGACTATTCCAAAAAAATCCAAGAAGAGGGAAAACTATCAAACTCTTTTTATGAAGTCATCATCATCCTAATCCCAAAACCAGACAAAGACACAAAAGGAAAGAAAAGTACAGGCCAATATTGCTGATGAACATATATGCTAAAATCCTCAACAAAATATTGGGAAATAGCATCCAGCAATAGATCAAAAAGATCATACACCATGATCAAGTGGTATATATCCCAGGGATGCAAAGATGGTACACTATTTGAAAATCAATAGATGTAATCCATCACATAAACAAAAAACAAAAAATGATAATATTAATAGACATGGAGAAAGCATTTGATAAGTTACACCACCCATTTGTGATAACAACACTCAACAGAGTGAGTAGAGGGAATATATCTCAATGTAATAAAGGTCATATATGAGAAACCTACAGCCAACATCATACTCAATGGGTAAAATTAAAAGCTTTCTCATTAAGATTAGGAACAAGACAAGGATGCCCACTGTCACCACTACTATTCAACCTAGTATTGGAAGTCCTAGCCCCAGTGATGAGATAAGAAGAAGAAATAAAAGGCATACATATTGGAAAGGAAAAAGTAAAACTGTCATTGTTTGCAGATGACATGATAATGTACATAGAAAACCCTATAGACTCCACCAAAAAACTACTTGACCTTATTAGGTCAAGTATTTCACTTATTAGTGAATTTGAAAAAGCAGTGGGATGCAAAGTCAATAGTCAGAAATTGAAGGCATTTTTGTACAACAGCAGTGAAATATCAGAAAGAGAAATCAGGGGGAAAAAGTCCCATTTGCTATAGAAACAAGGAAGATAAAGTACCTAGGAACAAACCTAATGAAGGAGGTAAAAGACCTATACTCAGAAAACTATGCAACACTGAAGAAAGAAATTAAGGAAGAGACAAATAAATGGAAGCATATGCCATGCTCATAGATTGGAAGAATTAACATCATCAAAATGTCCATATGACCCAAAGCAGTATATAGATTCAACAAAATCCCTATTAAAATACCAATGGCGTATTTCACAGATATAGAACAGACATTTCAAAAATTTATATGGAACCATAAACGACCCTGAATAGCCACAGAAATTTTGAGAATAAAGAACAAAGTAGGAGAGATCACCATACCTGACACCAAACTATATTACAAGTCAACATTAATCAAAACAGTCTGGTGCTGGCATAAGAACAGATACAGAGATCAATGGAACAGAATAGAGAGTCCAGAAATAAACACAATTTTCTGTAGTCAATTAGTATTCAACAAAGGGGCCAGAAGCATAAAATGGAATAAAAATAACCTCTTCAACAAATGGTTTTGGGAGATCTGGACAGCTACATGAAACTCCACCACCAACTTATACCATACACAAAAATAAACTCAAGATGGATAAAAGACTTAAATAAAAGTTGTGATACCATAAAAATCCTAGAGGGAACATAGGCAGGAAAATCTCAGATATTCTACATGGCAAAATTTTCATGAATATGTCCCCTAGAGCAAAGGACATAAAGGAAAAAATAAACAAATAGAACTTCAAAAATGAAAAGCTTCTGCACAGCTAAAGAAAACATCAGCAAAATGAAAGGGGAACTGACTGTGTGGGAAAATATATTTGCAAATGATACCTCAGACAAGGGTTTGACCTCTAAAATACATAAAGAATCCACATGACTCCATTCCAGGAAGATAAACAATGCAATTAAAAAATGGGCAGAAGACCTGAACCAACACTTCTCCAAGGAGGACATACAGAGGGCCCAGAGACTTATGAAAGGATGCTCAGCATCATTAGCCATCAGAGAGATGCTAATTAAAACCACAGTGAGATACCACTTCACACAGGTCAGAATGACTATCACAAACAAACCGACAAACAATAAGTGCTAGGGAGGTTCTGGAGAAAAGGGAACCCTAGTACATTGTTGGTGGGAATGTGGACTGGTGCAGGCACTATGGAAAACAAATAGAATTTCCTCAAAAAACTAAAAATGAAACTGCCTTTTGACCCAGCAGTCCCACTGCTGGGATTATACTCTTAAGAATCCTAAAACACTAATTCAAAAGAACCTATGTACCCCAATGTTCATAGCAGCACAATTTACAATAGCCAAGTGCTGGAAGCAACCTAAGTGCCCATCAGCAAATGAATGGATCAAAAACTATGGTACATATACACAAAGGAATACTATGCAGCAGAAAGAATGAAGGAACTCCTACCCTTCTCAACAGCATGGATGGATCTGGAGAGCATTATGCTAAGTGAAATAAGCCAGGTGGTGAATGACAAATATCATATGATCTCACCTTTAAGTGGAACCTAATCAACAAAACAAAGAAGCAAGCAAAATAAAACCAGAGACATTGAAATTAAGAATAAACTGACAGTAACCAGAGTGGAGGTTGGATGAGATAATAGGGGGAATAGGGGAAGGGTTTTCAGACACAACTATCAAGGACTCATGGACAAAACAAAGGAGGGGTGAAGGAGGTGGGGATGGCTGGGGTTGGGGGGTAAGGTGGGGTAAATGCAGACAACTGTACTTGGACAACAATAAAACAATTAAAATAAATAAAACCCTTTTTCTTTTGATTTCTTCTTTGACACATGGCTGTTGAGGAGTACGGTGTTTAATTTTCACACAATTGTTAATTTTCCAAGTTTCCTCCTATTATTGACTTCTAGTTTCATAATATTGTGGTCAGAAAAAAAATGGTTGGTATGATTTACATCTTATTGCATTTTCTAAGGCTGCTTTGGTAATCTAACATGTAATCTGTCCAAAAAATGTTCTGTGTGTACTTTAGGAGAATGTATATTCAGCTTTGGTTGGGTAGAATGTTCTGTATATGTCTATAGGTCTATTTAATCTTAAGTGTAGTTGATGTTCAGTGTTTTCTTATTGGTTTTCTGTCTAGATGATCTATCCGTTGTTGAAAGTAGGGTATTGATATCTCATACTACTATTGTATTTTGTCCATTTCTTTAGATCTTTTAGTATTTGCTTCATATATTTATTTAAGTTCTCCCATGTTAGGTGTACATATGCATTTATAACTGTTATAACGTCTTGTTTGACTGACCTGTTTATCATTATATATAGTGACTTTGTTTCTTGTTACTATTTTGTACTTAGTCTATTTTGTCTGATAAGTATAGCTACCTCTGCTCTCTTAAGTTTTTTACTTGCATGAGATATCTTTTCCCATCCCTTTCCTTTGAGCCTGTGTGGGACCATAAAGCTGAAGTCAATCTCTTGTAGGCCTCTTAAAGTGGGGTTTTGTTTTATCTATTCAGCTATTCTGTGCCATTTGATTTAATGATTTAATTCATTTACAATCATGGTAATTATTGATAGGTAAGGGCATACTAATGTCATCCTACTGATTTATGGTGGGTTTATTCTTTCTTTGTTACCTTCTTTATCTTTTTGCTATCTCTTTGTGAATGGATTATTTTTCATAATGGTATATTTTGATTCCCTTCTCTTTATTTTTTCTGTATCTACTGGAGGATTTTCCTTTGCTGTTACCTTGAATCGTATATACAAACATCTTACAGATATGTCTATTTTAAGCTCATAATGAGTTAACTTCAACCTCATACAAAACTGTACCTTTATACTCCCTGTCCCATGTTTTATGTTTTTAATGCCACAGTTTACTTCTTTTTGTATTGTATATCTATTAAATTATTTTGGCTACCATTATTTATGTCCTTTAAACATTTATCTTAGAGTTAAATGATTAACATACCACCATATTGCAATATTAGAGTTCTGAATCAGACTATATGCTTACTTTTACCAGTATGTTTTATATATTTACTGAGTTCCATGTTACTAATTATTGTCATTTTACTTCTGCTTGGAGAACTCCTTTCAGCTTTTCTTATAAGGCATATTCATGGTGTTTAAATGTTAGCATTTATTTGTTTGGAAAAGTTTATATCTCTCTCATTCCTGAAAGGAAATTGCTGGGTATAGAATTCATGACTGGAAGTTTCTCTCTCTCAAGATTTTCATTATATTGTCCTACTCTATCCTGGTCTACAAGGTTTCTGCTGAGAAATCTGCTGATAGCCTTATAGGAGTTCCCTTTTATGTGTGATATTTTTTTCTCTTGCTGCTTTGGAAATTCTCTGACTTTGATTTCAAACAGGTTTGTTATAATGTATATTGGAAAAGATTGATTTTGGTTGAAATTTTGGGGTGATCTATTTGCTTCATGATTTTGGATGTACTAATCATACTCCAAATTTGGGAGGTACTCAGCCATTATTTCTTTAAATAAGCTTTCCATCCCTTTTTCCTCTTTCTTCTTTAGGACTCTAATGATGCATAGATTGTTTCTTTTAACAGTATCACATAATTCACATAGGCGTTCTTTATACTTCTTTACTCTTTTATTCTTTTTGCTCCTCTGTATGTGTGATTTTAAATGATATGTTATAGTTCACTAATTCTTACTTCTACTTGGTTGAGTCTGCTGTTGAAACTCTCCATTGAAATCTTTAGCTCAGTCTTGTTTTCTTCAATTCAGGATTTTTTCTTATGGATTCTATTTTTTGAACTTCTCATTTTGTTCATGCATTGTTTTCATAATTTTTAGTTGTCTGTGTCTTCTTATACTTCACTGAATTTCTTTAAGAGTATTATTCTGACTTGACAGTTTATTAATCTCCATTTTTATAGGATCACTCATTAAAGTTTTATTGATTTCTTTTGGTGGTGTAATGTTTTCTTACTTATTCAGCATCCTTGTGGCTTTACATTGGTGTCTGCACATTTGAGGAAGTAGACACCTTATTCATTCTGTACAGACTCATTTCAGTAAGCAAAACCCTTCACCTGTCAGTCCATCCAGGGGTTCTGTGTGGGCTCTCTGGTGGTGTCAACTGGTTGTGTTGCAAATCAAATCCTCCAGTGAGCAGGCCTGTTGCATGGATCAGCCAGAGGGAAGGCCGGCTGCTTGGGTACATGGGGACCAACCTGGTACCTGGGTCTGTGGCAGAAGTCTAAAGCCTGTGTTCACTGGGGTGGGCATGGTGATTGAGTATGTGGTGATATGCCTAGCACCTAGATTTTTATATATGGACCTGAATCCTGTGCACGCAAGGACTAAATAGGCACTGGAGACTTTTGAAGTGGACCTGACATCTGGTTCTGCATGGGCTGGTCTGAACCTACAGACTGGCAGCCTGGTTTCACTGTAGTTGCCTTGGAGGCTGGGGCCATGGAATTCAGCTTGGCACTAGGGTGATCCTGAAACCAGAGACCATGAGTTAACCTATAACTGAGGGTCTCTAGGAGGTTGGGTCTGTGGGGACTTTTCTGGTGCTGGTATGTACCAAGATCCTGGGTTCACTGGAGCCAGTCTTAAGGCTGGGGCCACAGGGACTGGCCTGACACTGGTGTATGCTGGGAACCTGGATCTGTGGATGTGGATCTAGATCTGCAGTGACCGTCTTGGCACTGGGGTAAGCTGTGGACCGGGGGCTGCAGGAGCCAGCCTGATGCTGGGGTGGGTCACAGAAGCCTGCTG
Source organism: Anoura caudifer (assembly GCA_004027475.1). Lineage (NCBI taxonomy): Eukaryota > Metazoa > Chordata > Mammalia > Chiroptera > Phyllostomidae > Anoura > Anoura caudifer. The sequence goes on along the minus strand of PVKU01010420.1, from coordinate 11,219 downwards.
CGCATGATGAAGTGAAGGTTGCCTGTAGCTGCAGAAGCTAGAAATACTGGCATGAGTTGGGTCTGTGTATGTGGGAGCTCACAGAGAGCCACCTAAGTACAGAGAAATTGGCCTCTTGCTGGATAAACCTTTGCTTTTGAAAAAGAAAGTGAATTTCATTCCTTATTAGTTCTTATTAGTGTCTATGTAATGAATGAATTCCATGATGTTCAAATGTTCTCTGAATTTCAGTCTCTGTACATTTAGAATATATCTTCACCATTATAAGATCTCTCTGCTGTTCTCTAGTTGCTTTGCATTACATGGGTATGTAGGACAAAGCAACCGGTCGTGCTAGGGTATAAACACATGCTGACTACTCAGAAAAGAGCTCTGCAGATATCCCACTCTTGGTGAAGCAAACTGTGAGGCTAAAGACAGTATAAACTCAAAATGCTTAAAGCAAGACTAGAAGACACTTTATCTCTTAGAGTCCAGCACTCACATATATCTATTATGGAGATTATGGCTCATGAAAGGGTATAAAAATGATTATTTTTTCCTCTAGTCTCTATTGAATGTGAAGCACAAGCTTAAGTTGCTGCATCTAGTCTCTGAAATTGATTCAAAGGGTTACTTATGCTTTCAGGACATAATCCTCTGAAAGAGTTCTAGCATCAGTTTTTGCTATTGTGAGCTGTCTATTATTTGGTTTTCTGTCAGCTAGACAAGATGTCAACTCATGTTTCCTTGCTTCAAATTGCTTCATATTATCTATCCCCTGGTGAACTTCTTTTTCACATGTTCATGTTTAAGTAGGAATAGAGATGAATACATAAAGTTGAATGCCTGAATTGTTTTTAAAAGGCCAATTCAGAATATTTTAAAAAGTATTTTAGTGTGTCAAATATGAATTGACACACAGTATTTTGCTCACAGCAAGCTGAAAAATCTTCAGAATATGAACTTTTTATATGACTTAGTAACCAACAATTCAAAAAGGTAAAACTGACTGTTTTGTAGTGAATGTTTTTGGAAACACATTTAAAATCTTTTTTCTTTTCCCCAACAAGCTTGGATATGCACATCTTGGGCATTATCTTTTCTCTACTCGGCAAGCATAACTGCAGACAACATTTTCACTTCTCTACAGTTTCTTTGCCAATGAATCTTTCCTTATTTTTTTAGTGAAAGAGTAATATTTTTGAAAAGTGATCCTAAAAGGGTTTTCAGCTCCTCTGTTACAATGCTACAGTTTATCATTAGTGCCTATTATCTGTGTATTTCTCAAGGATGCTTTTATTTTAGAATAAATAATTTCATTTTATTCAAATATAGTTTTGATATTTATTTATGAATAGTCAATTCTCTCAATTTTTCCAAGTAATGTAGAAATACCCATTCATGAATTAGCCAAGTGATGTATTGAAATACGTAGATTAGACAATTACAGTAATTAGCATAAGGATTTTTAAAAGTAGAAACTGTTCTGCATTTGTGTAGCTATAACTGGAATGTGCTGAAATTTCAAGCACAGTTATAGTCATCAGTATTATATATATAGCAAAATATATTTATATTCAAAACAAAACAAAAGCAATGACAAATATAACAAAAAGCTCAGCTCTTTAAAAAGAAAAACAATTGTTAGCTCTCTACTCTTTTTTGGTTTGCTTGTTTTGCACACAGCTGCTAGTTGGGTTTGGTGGGTGAAGAAGTGGGAATGACGGGTGGCATCGTTACTGCCTGGGACACTGAGGTGGTTGTCCAGCACTTTGTTATGAGGGAATAGGAAACCAGCAAACAACATAGCTCCATAAGGTAGGAACAAGAGAAACAGAATGATCTAGCAGTGAACGGAAGCCATGAAAGAGAATGAGAACAAAGAGAAGAAAGTCAGGGTTACTGAGTAACTGCCATGTGCCAATTCCTACACAGTGATGGATATTTTATAATCACCAACACTTTGGACTGGTCAGCATCCTCCTAATTTGTAAATAAGAAATCCAAGACTTAGAGAAATTGGGGAACTCTCCGGGATTACACAGCAAAGTGGAAAATTTAGATTAGTTTTGATACCTGTGAGATACTTAAAAACAGAAATGATTAAAAGGCAGTTGAGAATATACTTAAAAATTAGGGGGAGAGATCAGGCCTAGAGGTAGAAATTTGGGAGATTAAAGATCATAGTTATGTCTTGAGTGTTGATAAAATCACGTAAAAAAGGAGTAGAGATGGAGAGGAAGCCATAAACTATAGTTCTCTTAGTCATTTCTGATGATGACTAAGCCATTCTTTGTGAGAGTTGTCTTGACTTGGCTGCATGAGGCTTGTGTTGTTACAAATATATGGAATATTTCATTTGTAAAATACATCTACTTCCCTCCTGTGTTTGTTACCTGTTACAGATTGACTTACAAAGAATGAGAATACCATTACAACTCAATTTGTATTTGAAAGACGTGAGGGTTAGTGGTAGTCAGAGGACTTTAGTGTGAGGTTTCATGTCAAATAATTGTTTTCACTGTGACATGGTTAAAAATTAGCTATAAATGCAAAATTAAGGAATGAGGCAAAAGATGGAGGAAATAAAAATGACACATAACATAATTATTATCAAGGCCTAAATATGGTAAAAAAAAAAAAAAGACTTATCCTCCAAATTTCAACTCAGCCATCTTCTTAGGGAAGTTATTGTATGGCTGAATTAATCTTTCATAACACTTTATTTTTCTGTGTGTTTTAGTACTCATTCTATCATTTACTATCATTTGTGTTCGAGTCTCCCAAAAGACTGTTTAAGCTCCCTGAGATAGAGACTAAGAATATTATCCATCTATGAATTACCCAAAGTGCTTTACCTCTGCAGATATATATTTAATAAACATCTTTTGATTGGATTCACCTAAAGAATGAAATAGTTGCTATAGGAAGAGATAGTTACTTGATTGACAATAGCTGTGATGTTAATGGTTTTGGGGAGAGAAAAAATCACTTAAATGGGCACAGGGGATTACAAGAATGCAACAGCACAGGTGGAAGTGAGGGAAGGTGGGATGAGCAAAACAGAATCTCAGCTGGTCAGGAAACAGTGAGAAAATAAGGGGAGAATCCACCGCAAGTGTAGAACATGGGGACATACTTGTGTCTCTCTCTCTCTCTCTCTCTCTCTCTCTCTCTCTCTCTCTCTCTGTCTCTCTCTCCTCTCTCTCTCTCTCTCTCTCTCTCTCTTGAGACTTGTTGGCTGTGTAGGGAAAGAACTTATTTTAACTGGCTGGGCACTGGTGCTGAGCAGCCTTCAGGTTCTGAATATGTTCAGAGACATCTTCTGGTCAGTGAGAGAAGGAGATGAGAGACACTGAGGCTTCAGTAGAAAGTGGTCTGGTATAAAGAGATGATGTCTTTCAAATAACATAAAGAAAAAAGGTTAAGGAAACTGGGGTATTCTTCTATGCAATTTGAGAAAAATAATATGCCTTAGTCAGTTCCCAGGGTGCTTGTATTTGAGGCTCTCCTGCTGTTGATAAATTTCAGATGGGAAGCTTGGTGTATGTCTTCTAAGCTTCAAACCTCCTCCCAATAATTCTTCTAGGATTTCTCATGTTCAGTGAGTGTTTAGAAAGATAGAATTCTAGGACAGTTTATTTATGTCTCATAGTGCATTGATGGGGCGCTGGCTACCAAGTAAAAGCTAACATTGTCATTCATTCAAGAAATATTAAGAGCCTACCATGTGTTAAAAATGAGCAAAACCAGACATAGTTCTGCTTTGATAAAGTATACTTTCTAGTAGGAAAGGCACACATTAGTCACATATTTAAAAACTAAAGGTATAATTACAAAATATGATAAATGTCAAGAAACATAATGTCATGAGAATATTCTGACCTCATCTGATAATGGTAATGCCAACTCATCAATCAGTAACTTAATTATCTACTTGTGTTCTTGGGCAATTATTTAACCACTTCTTACCTCAGGTTCCTCTTTTGTAAGTGAAACATACCTACATTATAAGGTGTTTTAAAAGGCATCTCACATATAGTAAACCTTCAATACATTTAGTTATTATTATTAATATTAATACTATTATTTTAGTGAAACAGAGCCCTAGTCCTGGTAGTTATTCCCTTTTAATAATAAAGGAGATCCATTCTTTAATCCTCCTTGTGACCAGCTTCTGTGGCTTGTCACACACAAATCTAGAATTAGTAGCAGTAAAATGGTGAGATGATACATTAAATACATTCTGGCATTTTTGTCATAAAGCAAAATCAAGAGGATGATTTTCTCAGTTATCTGCTCTCATTTTCTTATTCATCCTTTTATCTACCCATATATTAAACATTTCTTTCAGAAAATGAAGCTAGAACCTGGGGTAATAAAATAATAAATTAACATCAATTCCTAATTTGTTTCCCAGTTTAGTAGGGCTGACATACAAGAACATAAACAGTTACAATGCAGTCTGAGAAGTTATATATGATTTAGAAGTGTACCAGGTACATCTGAAGCACAATGGAGCACTCCCATTCAAGTTGGGGAGATGAGAGAAGGCAAATGACAGGCAGAGAGGGAAGTGTTTAGAAAGATAGAATTCTAGGACAATTTGTCCTAGAATTGTCCTTTTTGTCCTTTTCCTTATCTGACACATATAGGTTATGAGAAGCAAACCTTCTCATTATCATTCTCAACCACAGGGTATACACTAGAGAAAGTCATGAAAATTTATTATGGTATTCTATTAATCATAGTGCAATTTTATTCAGGAAATAAACATAACAGTGATCATACTTTTAACTTTTGATTGATGATAGCAATCATATATAGTGATTCTTGGCAAGTTTACATTATACCATTTATTTAGTTTATCAGCATTCCTCTTTATCCCTGGTCTTAAAAAAACAAAAAAAAAACAAATTAGCACTAATGCCACTCTCATGTCCTTGGTTTGTAGTTTTACGCAGTATTTCCCTTTAACTACTCTCATGCTCCTCATTTGATTCTTATTTTGTCCTCTTAGCCTTTTTGGCAGTTTTACTTCTAGTCCTCCTGTCCTTAATGCCCACTTAAACAATAGTCTGGAATTACAATTCATAGATTTGGGGAAAAATAGCAAAAAATAACATGTTATAATCAGCAACCCTGGTGACAATTTTTAACATACATAATGGAAGAGAAGATAAAGAAAGAATAGATACGAATACAGAAGCTTTTGAGAGCAGAGCAAGAATGATTTAGGAAGTTTCTGATGCATGTTTTCCTTTATATTCATTTTGTGAAATTTCTGATTGCAGAAATTGACTATGGAAAGCTAATATCTGTTAACTGATAAAGAACTAGGTTTTATCAATGCAGATTTATTTCACTGGAAAATATTTTTGTATTTAAAAGTTGGGTGAGCAGAGTAATGCAATGATCAGATTTAAAAGTTTCGTTACCTGGTGGGAAAGGTTAGAAATAATTATTCAAAAAATTGAGAAAGGCAAGCTGACGTCAATGGTGCCATGGAAAAGGAAGGCATAGTTCCTGAAAGAAAAATCTAGAGTTATAAGCAACAAATTATAAAAAGTAGTTTGTGGCTTATGGAGCATGACATAGATGAAAGGATGACTATGTTAATATCTTTCATTTCAAGAGGTGCATGAAATGAAAAGTAGTCAAAACAATGATTACTTGTGCCTTGCTGTGCCATGGAAGCTACTAAAGTTACTGTAAATGCCCATGGTGGAAAATGGAGACAACTGTATTTGAACAACAATAAAAAATATTAAATAAATAAATAAATAAGAAAAATATGTCTGTGGCAACAGTGAAATGCCTTTCCAGAAAAAGTTCACAGAAATGGAAGCACAGCAGTGTGTATTGACTGAAAAAGTCATGGAAAGAGACTTTTGGGTGAGATGTCAGTGATAAGCAAAAATCTTATGGGTTGATGATAGTTACAAAAGCAATCAAATCAAAAGGAAGTGAATGGACATAGATAGAAAGGGAAAGCAAAGAACAGAAATGTACCTCAGGAAGCAGAAAATCTTTAGGGTTTAACTGAGAATGTGCCAGGAGAATAAAAGAGCATAAACATAAAGAAAGTAGTAAAATATAAAATTGTGGGTAAAAAATTCATGCTTCACAATTTTCCCAATTGCTAGCCCAGATCATGGCTGTTCCTTCCTGAGACACCAGTCATGTACACTCAGAAGGTGACCCAGAGTTGACACTGAATAAAGGTCTGCTGAATGAGTCATGATATGCGATTCCTCTAGCATTTGAGGAAAAAGTAAATATTCAAAGTGTAGGAAGACCTTATGAAATGGAATTACTCATGGAAGTCCATTGGAGATGGAAAGAAAGAGAACTCTGAAAGCATAAACCACTTGTAGTAGTAGTTTTGATACAATTAGATTCACCAATTAGTTCTCCTAATTGACTGTAACCAAGATGAAGTGGAATCGAGGCAAAAGGGGACATCCAGTGAATGCTTTCATCAGTTTTTCTTGAATTTTTATAGAAATAGTTCACAAATTTTTAAATTCAATGATTAATAAGGATTTTTCAAAGCTAAAATTGGATTAAACTTTTTCATTGTTTAGGTAATATTTTATTAAGGCTGTAGGACCAATTTAATTGGTCAGGTAATTAATGAATGTGTCTCCTACCCTTACTTTATTTTGTAAAAGAGACAAAAGACATTTGAGCAAGAGACTAAGTCAGATAAGCTTTTATTTTTCTTCATTATTATTTTTAAGACAGTGGGAAGACAACTTGAAAAATTTTGTGTTCATTACCTTTCCCAATTGTAACTTCTTCCCAGCTGTGCCTATTTTTCCTCTGTTAAAAAGCCTGTGCAGTACTTGTTGAACTGCAGATTACCACATTCTATAAACAGAAATTCTAATTCTGTGAATGAGGTCTGGCACAAATAACTACTTTTTAAATAAGCACCTTCTAGGAAGGGGTTGGCAAAATTTTCTGTAGAAGACCAGATAATATATACAAGGTTTATCCAGAAGGTATCCAGCCATGTAATATGAAAAATTGAGGCATTTATTGAAGAAGCTACAAGCTACAAGAAACATTGTACATAGGACCGTGATGTCTCAGATGCCTTCAAAGTAGGCAGCTTGGGACCTCACACAGTTCTCCCAGTTGCCATCAACTGCCCCGTCACATTTTCCTGAATCACATTAACTATCTGAAATGGTCACCTTCCCTTTCAAAGGTGACTTTAGTTTTAGGAAAAGCCAGAAATCTCAGGGCAACAAATCTGGGCTGTAGGAGGGCTGAGTCACCTGGGTGATTTCATGTTTCACCAAAACACTGCACAAGACATGATGCATGAACAGGTATGTTGTCTTGATGAAGAGCTGCCCATCACCAGTTGCCCATACCTGAAGCCTTCTGAATAATCAGAATAGTTTCCATGGAGGAATGTTCAAGTTTAACACAAAACTTGATACAGATTTGTTGCTGTATTTGCTCGGTAATTTTGAATGTGGAAACCACACATTACACATGCTCACTCAATGGTGTCTACTGCCCCCAGTGACGAGTTCAGTGATCTTGTCATTGTTCACACATGTGCATTCCAGTCCTCTCTCTTTGGCTGCCAGGTTACATGGATGTTGAGCAAACCATTGCTGTTATATCAACAATGGCTGAATTTTTTTTCCGGACGGACCTTGTATTTTAGGATTTGTGTGTCAGAAGGTCTTCATTGTAATCCCCTAACTCAGTGGTTATGATACAAAAACAGGTATAGCAACATGTAAAAAACTTTCAAAATGGAAAACACATTTGAAAATCTAACTCTGTGCCCTTGAAATCACATCAATGGAACATTTAATGATCTTCAGAACCAGCCTTTCCTCTTCCGGCCAGTGGGAAGATTATTTCAAATTTGTTGCACCTGAAGCACTTTTGATTGTGACAGTCTTCTCATTCATGGACTAAATGTGGCATCACACTGGAGGTGCCATCCAGGTTCACAGCAACGTGCTCCTATAAAACCTTTTTAAACAAAAATAGGTAGCTGAATGGATTTGGCCCATGTGCAGTAGTTTGCTCACTCTTGCTGTAAGAGCTTCTCTTCAAATGGCCTTCGATGACATTTTGAGGATATATTTTTATGTGAAATATTATTGGTAAGTGCAGCTCTCACATGTGTTGAGATTCAGGGCAAGGAGATATAAGAGGTGTTTTCTCTTCCTTCACAGTGATAGTTTTACATCAGGAAGAGGAAAGCTTAATTGCGTGTGTAAAAATGTAATTAAGAGGCTTAGTATACTAACTGTCAGTGCTGAGCTATTACCACCATAGCCTGCTGTTTTGAGGAAATGTCAATGGCGGAGTATGGCAGGGTAAAATGCCCCAACAACATTGATGATAAAATGTCAGTGATAAGATGCTATATGGAGAAATGTTCCCACCATGACGTGTCGCATAACGAGATGTCCTTACTATGAAATGGTCAATAAAATGTCACGACAACAGATGAATAATCATGCACATTAGGAAATGACATGGCAACTTGGTTGTCTAATTTCCTTCTATCTAATTTGTATTGCTAGGATGCCTTTTTACTTTTGCAAACAGAATGCTAGCACATTTAAATGCAAAAATTTTTTTTTCTTTTCCTTTCTGGGACACTGCAAGTGGCCCCTTTCATCTCTGTGATTCACACTCTACAGAATGTAGCCAAGCAGGTGATCCTGGCGTCTCCAGTCAAGAGAGCTAGTTCAATCGCCTGCTTTGCGTTGTTCCCCACCTCTCCCACCTCCCTCCCAGTCGGAACAGTAAGTTCTCTGTGAAAGCTTCTGCAAAGATGACAAGAAGGAGAGTTCTCAGGAAAAGCCACAGAGCTTTAATGTGAGTAAAATTTTTCAAAATGTAAAACACATTTGAAAATCTAAATGTGTGCCCTTGAAATCACATCAATAGAACATTTAATGATCTTCAGAACCAGCCTTTTCTCTTCCAGTCCGTGGGAAGATTGTTTCAAATCTGTTTGTGCCTGAAGCACTTTTGATTGTGACAGTCTTCTCATTCACGGACTAAACATGGCGTCCCACTGGAGGTGCCATCCAGGTTCACAGCAATCCAGTCTGATATGAAAGTATAAACAGAAGTCAGAACTGCATTTCTCCTCTGAGATAACAAGTGCAACTCGATTTCCAGACCACCTATTAGGCCATAAAAATAAAAAGGAAAGGAAAATAAGACCTGCTTTTTATCAGCTGCCTGGTTTGTAGAAATGAAACTTGATATGGATGACTTCTACAGACAATATCTTGATCCTTGCTCTGGCCAGTTAAAACTTTCATCAGATAAATGCAGAGATATAACTTTAGTCAGAACTTCTGCTTTTTGGGGGTTGGTTAATCACAACTGATTAAATAATGGATTGTTTCACAACATGGCTTAGTTTTTCTCTTGCAGCCTGAGTCCCTGAATGAAGACAAGTACTCAGCCATACCGAGTTTTTGGGCTTCCCAACATGTATAACAAGATTTAAAGTTCTTGAAACCCTATTTCTCATAGTAATGAGCTGACTGGATAAAATAACACTAGTTTTCTATATAGCTAGATATACTCCACCCTCATTATAGAACTATTTTCCAAAGCCAAGGATATTGAAAGTTCTAACAGTAGTGTCAGTCCTCATGATTTAATCATGAAGCACATGAGTTTTTCATTTAAATTTGATGTTCTCATGATCTCAATATTTTTCATGCAAATCTTGTTATTTCTGCATCCTTTCACACTCCAGCTTAAATTGCTTGTCAATCGCCGTGCTTTTCTTGAGTGCAGCACTTCTGAGCTTCTCCAATACGATTTTATACATCTATATATATCTACTTCTTCGGTATATTTTCCCTTAAAGAAGACATTGGTACAGCATTCCAAATCACATTTAATGAAGTCTTTTGAATTGGGAGTAGTCACTTTGGAGGCCAAAGGGGATGAGGCAAGAGGACTGATTTGACCAGGAGATGCAGGGTTAAGAGAGGAGGAAGCTCTTTTATATTTAAACACCATTTAATATTTTAAGTAGAGTGTTTACACAAGGGGTTGATTAGAGTGGGGGACAGGACAACTCAGCCTAATAGAAATACCATAAATAGATTGCTACAAAGTAGTTATCATAAAAGGACATTTGAATAAGTCTTCACAAAACAACCCTTGAATCTCAAATCTTTTATGGGATCCCAGTTTTTCAGGACCTATAAGCATTAAATTTTTAATTTTTAGCTAAATGGAGGGATACTATATATCATCTCCCAGTAGCATCATTGACTTTGACCTTAGAAATATAAGGAAAAAGGGCCAGAGACAAATAAGCTTCAGTCAGGTCAATGCTCCTTCTCTTTCTGAATTTTCCAAGACTTGCACTGTAGATAATCTACAACTGCACAGGCAAGTTTTAGTCCCTGGCCACCACCCCCACCAGTCCTCCATGTTGTTTCCTCATACAGGGGAATGTAGTTCCATGAATTTTGTAAAAATCAGCTACTTTGCTTGCACAGGGCTGGAATGTCACTGGTATAACAAGACTTGCAATAATGGGCACTCATACAGTTGAGGGCACCTCTGATTTATTGCCATACCACTTTTCTCCTTTGAATATTGCTAAGAAAAAAGTGAATACTCTCAAACTGTTTTAGGGATTCTTTGTGTTTGCTAATGAAACTTTATTTTTCAAATGTGTGAACTACTTATTGCTTTTTCCATGTATTTTAATAATCCAGAGGATCCTCTAGTGACAGAACATTTTCAATCATTACTTCTCCTTGGTGGAATCAATTACCTCTTGATAGATTCCCCTTCCAAGTTTAAAATTGCATTTAAAATGTTATCTCTTTTCTGAATTCTAATTGGGTTTGAACTCTAAATTCTTTTAGTGAATATTTGTTTATAAATCTTTCTATAACTCACAGGGCTTGCTAACACATTTATGGTCTGAGTGTAATAATCAGCATATAATATGTAATTCCTTTGGGAACTTACATTTATTAAGCAAAGATTATATTAACTCTCAAAGGAAAGCCCAGACATTATCCTGGCAAAGTAAAAATTGAGAAGTAATGATATATGTTAAGCATATTTTATTCTGCCTATATGATTTGTTTAAAGTCACATTTGAGTACATCAAAAGTAGAAATGCCTATACTTGTCTCCCTCTTACACACAGAATCATGTAGAGTGGTTCATTTATATTCCTTATGTACAAAGCAGCCCATCAG